>CAJNDV010030635.1:16076-30382 GCA_905221635.1 Symbiodinium sp. CCMP2456 | reverse complement strand
GGTTCCTGGGTTTAGGATTCCTGGGTGTAGGATTCCTGGGTTTAGGGTTCCTGGTTTTAGGATTCCTGGGTTTAGGGTTCCTGGGTTTAGGGTTCCTGGGTTTGGGATTCCTGGGTTTAGGGTTCCTGGGTTTAGGGTACCTGGGTTTAGGATTCCTGGGTTTAGGGTTTAGGTTTCGCAATTCAGTCATGGGAATGAAAAAATTCCATTTTCCAATGTTCTGGGATTCTAAGGGTGGGTGGCTATTTTTCGCGAGCTCGACTGGATACTGAACCCTAAACCCTGAACCCCAAAACCCCTTAAACCTAAACCCTACAACCCTAGACACTAAGCCCCAAAACCCTAAACCCTTAACCCCCAAACCCTTAAACCTAAGCCCTGCAACCCTAAACACTAAGCCCCAAAACCCTAAACCCTTAACCCCAAAACCCTTAAACCTAAACCCTACAACCCTAAACACTAAGCCCCAAAACCCTAAACCCTAAACCCCAAGACCTTTAAACCTAAACCCTACAACCCTAAACAATAAGCCCCAAAACCCTAAACCCTAAACCCCAAAACCTTTAAACCTAAACCCTACAACCCTAAACACTAAGCCCCAAAATCCTAAACCCTTAGCCCCAAAACCCTTAAACCTAAACCCTACAACCCTCAAGCCCTAAACCCCAAAACCCTTAAACCTACACCCTACAACCCTAAACACTAAGCCCCAAAACCCTTAAACCTAAACCCAACCCTACAACCCTAAACACTAAGCCCCAAAACCCTAAACTCTTAACCCTAAAACCCTAAAGCCCTAAACCCTGAAACCCTAAATCCTAAAACCCTAAAGCCCTAAAACCCTCAACCCTAAAACCCTAAGCACCAACTCCTAGACTAGTCGGCCCCGGCCGCTTTTTCAGCTCGTCGTCCTGTAGCTTCTCAAAGGCCGGGTCCTCTTTGGCGCTCCCGACTTTCCTGGGTTTAGGGTTTGGGGCTCAGGATTAGGGTTTAGGGTTTAGGGTTTGGGGCTCAGGATTTATTTTTTTTTGAGAGCTCTCTTGCGTCTGCACGAAGGTTCGGCCTACGCGGATTTAGGGTTGAGGATCTATGGCTTTGGACTTAGGGTCCAAGGTTGAGGGCGCAGGGCTTTGGGGTTAGGCTAGGGGTTGCGGTTCAGGATTTAGGGTCTACACTCTCACAACTCGGACAAGCCAGGCGAGGATCCATATGGGGGTTTCCGAAAATAGGGGACCCTAATATAGTACCCTAAATAGTAGGATCCCTATTATAAGGACCCCAAAATAAGGTACCCCCAATTTTCTGAAACTCCCATATGTGCGCAGTCGGTGTGAAAAGTCGGAAGCTTCGGAGGATTTAGGGTTTAGGTCTTAGGGCTTCTTACGGTTCAGGGTTCAGGGCTAAGGTTCTGGCTAGCTGGGAAACGCAACTTTTAAGGTACCAGTAGAGAGGAACCATGCTCGCCGACGGTTTTGCCATATGTGGTGAGCCCATCCTTCATGGAAGCTAGATGAATGTCCAGGACAGCTTCGAGAGATGAAAAAACAAATCCGTGAAGGCAGCCCAGCTTCGCTGCATTGGCTTGTCCGAATGCCAGCGCTCCCCAAACCTGCGCAGCTCATGAAGCCCTAAACATCCCTAAATCCTAAACCCTGAGCTCTAAGCGCTACACCCGAAACATCCCGAAACCGTAGGTACCTTCGAAGGCCCCAAACATGGGGAGGGCAGTCCGAAAATCAAGGGCTCGAAGGAATGACAGTTATGGACAATTTTAAGGCCCCGCAATATGTGGAAGCTTCTATAGATGATGGCTGGCATTTAAAATTGCACGCGGGCGGGTTGACAAATCCCATGAAAGGTGCGTTCGCTCACCATAGAAACACAGTCCGTTTCCTTTAGGCAAAGCTACTATTCATTCTCATAGCTTCGAGCTCCTAGGTATGCTTTCAGTGAAGTATTGGTAAGCTACAGCTACCCGGACCTGCAAGGAGCATGATGTCGTTGTTATCCTCGTACTAAGATGATGCAGCAAAATGCAAGATGTTTGGGACCTTGAGAAGGCATGCAGTGTACAAGCACGTGCACACGACATGATCACCCACCTTTGTCCTGTTTTAAGCGGGCCCTCAATTTCCATAACTGTGTTGCCACATGGCTTCTCAACAAATCTCTTGAACCGCGCAGCTGTCAACGGGGTCTAACGATACTGTCAATTCCATCCTTCTGAGCATTTACTATAGCAACGCTGCTTTGGCAATGGTGTAAACAACAACACATGTGTAGCAATTCTCATCCCATGATCTTGAAGCCATGACACTTTCTACATCCTACACTCCCAGACCTAGTGACCTAGATGTCATACTACGCCTCAAAGCCCACATCCTAAGCCCTAAACCCCCGACCCAAATCGTAAACCAATCCTAGGTCCTAAACCCCAAACCCTTTTCACTGTAAACCACCCTACACCTTATACACTTACATTACAGTCTGAACAGAAACACCTTAAACCCCAAACCAAAGCTGACCCAGCCACCAGGAGAGGCAGGCCGCAGCACCGCATAAGCAGGCTGCGCATTGCTTCAAAGAAATCAGGGGGGGCCGACGTCAAACAAGTCTGAGCCCAAAAACACTGAGACCTGCCCTATACAAAACCTCACCCATGTAAACCTTCCCTATATACACCTCCCCTGTATAAACCTTCCCTAGATGAACCTACCCTTTCAAAATGCCGGACAACTTCAGAACCCCCAGTGCCCCACAGAGCATGCTGTTGGCTTTCGGGGTGCACTGTCACATTTCTTCGAGTATGGAGCTCTTCACCACACAGCACATCCATGGCAGTCATTGCAGGTCATCCTGAACGGACCTACAACAGGTCAAGCCACATGGCTGAAGTCACATTGCTGGTAGCTGTGCGGCTTCGGTCTGATTCTCTTGTGAGCACCTCGGCCGGGATAAATACAATTCTGGCATAGTCCAATGTTGAAACACCCACAATGGCAGTTCTTTATAAAACCGGCTGGTTAGGAATGGTGACTATGACTTCCGAGAGTGGATCTACGATGTGCTTGCCCAACGCCGCGCGGCAAACATGATTGCTGCCTGTACAGGCTGCCGTTCTGTTGCATCCGTACTGAGATGCTGGCTAGGCATTCAGGAATCCATACCAACGCAACCGAAAAATCCCCTTCGGAGAAGAACATCATTTAAATTGAGCATCATGCTCTGTTCATGCCGTCTAAAATCATCGGACTGTGCGTTGAAGTACATGCCCGCTTTCTGAATTTCTGCAACGCAGGAATCGCAACCAGCATCACAAAGATACGCCAGTAAATGGCTTTTGTAATGCTCCATGTGCACAGAGGCCTTCCCAAACGGATGGCGCTGCGCTGAGTATCATTGGCCAAGATTGCACAGCAAGTGTTCCATGACATGCGCCTTTGAGGCCATCAAGAAACGGGGGTCCTAAGTATCGTCCATCACAAACATAAACTTGGAGGTTCATGGGTAGTTATAAGTAGGATTATAAGTCCCCTAATGTGGGTTATAAGTATAGTTACCCTACTTATAACCCCAATTATAACTACCCATGAACCTCCAAGAACAAACAAACAATACAGTACAAGGCTCATGAGTTGGATCCAATGTCGAACGAAAGCATAAGCAGCACATGGAAGGATATTCAGGGTGCCTGAACAAATATCATCAGAACGAGTACCGCCCCGATGCAAACAAAACTATGTTGTTGAACTGGGAAACATTTGAAACATCCCCCGTGCCAAGTGGATGTTGGCGCAAGTCAGGTGGTAGCCTGCACTCCTCCAGCAACTTACATTGCCCAGTCGACAGATGGGACGAGGGAGCTAGTTTCAGTGTTAAGAAGAATATGGATCCGTATGGCAATCCAGACGGGGGGACGGACAAACTTGACTGCCGCCTGTATAATGCAGTTCTTTTGCGGCCGTAATGATACGATGACCAGCCATTCATACTTTCTGTCCAAAACTAGCCATCCAGGAAGCCGCACTGATGCTCTCGTTTCCCACTTCGTGGGAACATCTTTGAATTGAGCGTGGCTTTCTGATGAGAATCTGCCCATATCCGCGGGGTGTCTTTCGAAAGACATGCAGGGCTTTCTGTTAAAGTGGTGCAGAGCAGGAGTCGGAACCAGCAGCACGAACATGCGATAGCTTCTTTCCGAAGTATCTGGGCTGGACCTTCCACAACAGAGGCAAAGCGGCCCGGGGGGGGGGGGGCCCCGGGGGGGGTGGCCGGCATTGCGCTCAACACCAAAGGCTAAGAATGCACATCAAACGTTCCTTGACTTGCGCCGGCGGAGCCATCAAGATGTGGGGGTCCTAAGTCTCGTCCTCTGTAGGTTTACACACACAATGGGCGATACAATGCTCTGTGTCAGATCCATTGTCTAACGAAAGAAACGAACCTGTGAGAGTATTTGCAGTTGGGACGCTTGAATAAACATCAGCGAACAAGAGAACGAGTCCTGTCGCAATGCGCGCTAAAACAAGCTGATGAAGCCGAACACCAAGTTCTTCAGTTTTGCCTGACTTTTAGAACAATCTCCCACGTCAAGTGGATGTTGGAGCAAGTCAGGTGGTAGTCGTGACTGGTCAAGCACGCTAAATTGTCCAATCGGCACAGCAATCCAATAACGGCACTACCATGGCTTACTCACTCGTTTCGCAGTATCAGAAATCCTTATCTTGGATCCAGGATCTTCGACATGCTCGACCAGTGTTGCTGGGCTAAGCCAACTCGATTGCGGCCTCTACAGCCAAGATATGTGATCCCAACGCTCCGGATGTTTTTACAGGACATGTCTGAAATAGTGGAATGCATGAGTCGAAACCGAAGCGTTCTGTATGAGCAAGGACCTCCTGAAAGGCAAGCTCAAGACGCAAGGGCTGCCTTCCGGCTAGCCCGGAGTCTGTATCTTAAATGAGATGGTGGGAAAATGCAATCCCAAAATCAGAATGTATGTGTCGGCTTCGGCGATTGATTTGAAGGTCAACCTGAGCAAGGAACGAACACTCAAGACGGAGTGCCGACGTGATCCAAGCGCCGGCCTGGGGTAACTGGTCCTGTTGGCTTATTCTAAGTTGTCCTTTAATCCCTTTGAAAATTATTTACCATTATGGTTCTCTACAAAATAGTAAGGGAAATTAAAAAAGATCCCAAAAGACAACCCTATTATTTACCAGCTTTCCCTTTCACAACACTCCTCACATGGGGTCTATCATGGGCATGAACTTATTCGCTCCGTGTGGTCTCGCTCTACACCTTTGAGTGATGCCTTTCTAAATTTTTTAAAAACGGGATTTGGAAGTGATGCTCTTCGCTCCGGACTTGGAAAACCATCTGAAGAGGAGAGTGTCCCATGTTTGGTTTGTGGCGCTTTGGGATAAAGGTCGGATGAGGGCTTACGTGTGTCTGCAGTCACTTCGCTGCATCTTGTCTCGAATGTAACAGCTTGAATTCTTTTGGGTATTTGTGCATGTTTATGTGGTCAACTGCTTCAAAATCTCTGTGTTTGCATTGGGCAAATCTCACTGGCATTTGCAATGCTTCAGCGCCCTTCCGCAACACCTCAGCTTCTGTTGCTTTTCAGACTGTGCACTTCAAATCGGCTTGCTGGCTGTGCGATCGTTCTTGTCACGAGGAATGGCCGCGGCGCGGGTTTTGGAACCACCTTCGTCATCATCATCTTCATCCTGTTCAGTTTCATTCTCCGTGTCATTGGCATCAACCTTCAAATTTCGTTCTCATTCTCCTTATCAGTGAAATCACCATGGCGTTTGATTTAGACCATGTGGAGTCGGTGACAAAAAGCCGGAAGATCCTGCCGCAGAAACTCCACCGGATTCCCATCTTGGTCAAGCTCTTCTGGGGGGTTAAGGAGTATTCTCATAAAGCTTAACACATGTGTGCGTATAGGGACATACAAAACATGGGTGTCCATTCTTGACAGCATATGCATGTGAAAACACCCTACTCATGCGTGAATTCAGCACTCAGCCTCTCAACCGAGATGTGTGACCAGCCTATCGGCAGTGAGTGCATCTTCCGGTGCATCCCCAACTTGAGCTTGCTCCCAACCCTTTTCAGCACGGACTGAGGTGCTCCCAACCCTAAACCCTAAGCTGCAAACCATGCCCAGCATAAAAACAGATCCCCTCTTCTGCAGGTCTCCGGCGGTCCATATGGTGTCGTGGTGACGGCAGGATTCACATGAGAGGTTTCGGTCTTTGAAGATTGATGGGCTCCAACCCTTAGGGGCTGAGTGCCCTAGCCCAGAAAAGGTTAACCTTCTCAAACATGGTAGGATTATATAAACCCCCAAAGGTTAAAGGTTACCCACTCAGCTACTAAGAACCCTCATGTGCTTTGCTAAAATTAAACAGTTCTATATCAGAAAGGCTCTTGACCCGATCGCTTCAGACCTCAGCAAGAGTCAAGAGCATCCGTAGCCCCGCCTCGTCAGTTTCGAGGGACCACAGCCACGCTGCTTGACAAATCATTGTGCTCGGGTGCTTGGCTTAGGAGGTCTTCCGCATCAGCATCGGAGAGAAAGGTGATGCCAAGCTCACTGCAGTCTTTCTGGAAGTCGCTTTCGAGGACGACATCGTCATCGAAAGTGATACCCGCAAGCTGGCATGTGACCTCGGGCGGCATGACATCGTCATCTGGCATTGCACTGTCGTCATCGTCCACAAAGCAGATGCCGAAATCCTCAAGCTCCTGCCGCATTTCCTCCTCGGCAGCCAGCACGTTGTTGCCCTGCACAGTGAGACGGATGCTGCTGCGGCCGCGTTGTACAACTGCTTGTTGGCTGATGGCAGGGCGGGCGATGAACACTCCGACCTGCATGCCCGATACTGCTTTGCCTCGTAGGAAAAGCGGCAGCTCACCATCAAAGCCACTATGAATGAACTTGTCACTCGGGAGTGCGGCGTTGCCGAGCAGCCGCAGTGTGGATGACTTGGACCTGAGGTAGATGGAGACGAGGAGTGCGTGATAGGGCATGACACCGTCCAACTCAATTTCTCCATCGGCATCTGCTTGGAAGGTGGTGATGGTGGCAGTTTCCTGACAAGTATGGCGCGAAGATCTTTGTTATTGAACAGCAAAAGCTTGAATGGAAACAGTCTGAGAAACAACCTCAAACATGTGGGGAGGCATCCTGGACTTCGAGTTCGAACAGGGCCTACATCATGATGAAGGACTATGTGCATGCTGCTTGTGCTCGACAGGTCCCTCATCCTTCTCTTACCAAGTTCCCTCCAGCCCCAGCAAACATCATGAATGTGCCACGAGAACTGAGAGTGAGTCGCAACACAGAAGCTTGCTGGTGTTCGCTCCCGAAGTCTTCTTGCAAGCCTTGTTGTTCGCTCTCTCTCTCTCTCTCTGTGTCTCTCTCTCGCTCAATACTGCCGATTCAGGCTGACGGCCATGGCACTTCTACTTGAGTCGCACAAGCTATCAGGACTCGTTTTTTTTGCAATGATCGATGAACTCGAACCAGACGCAGGACAGAGAGGAATGGTTGAACAAGTCCTCAAGTAGTCTAGGCAACGGGTGAAGTCTCTCCATGACTCCTTCCCGGCATGCCTCCTTCCCTCGGCGGACAAAGCCTGTTTTGCACATTGGCGGCTTGATTGATTGAAGATTGAAACCTCGTTAAACACCCCTGCATCCTGAAGGCCAATTGGAGGCAGGCTACAGGGTGCCCTGCGATCTCCCAACGTGCGCACAGCTGGGAGCGCTGTGCTTGATTCTGCCACTCTTCACCTGCAATGCGAGAGTTGTGGAAGCTGCATGAGGGAGGTGCTAGCCAGGAATGCAGGAATACTTGCATGTGGTTGAGTGGGATTTCTGTGCATTCGTACACGGCTCTGTCACAGATGTGGCTCTCAGAAGAAGATTGGGAGCGAAAAGGTCCACCCCCTCACATCCCACAGGTTGCTGTGAGAATTGCATCCAACATCGCAAGCCTGGATTTCAATTCTGAATGAAAGATTCTTAGCCTTGCGGTAGTCTTGCGTCAAAATATTTTCACTTGAAGAGATCTCAGACTCTATGCAACCTCCGAAACAGCAAAGCCAACCCTTCGTGCTGCGCGGTTTGGCACCGCATGTGGGATTACTCCCCGATGACTAGTGGATGTTGCTCTGTCACGACTTGTTTACGGTATTGAACTCAAACCAGACTACAAAGACTCGATAGCTCCAACAAAGAAGTTCTGTGCAATGCCGCGTCCCAGTATGCAAACGCTCTAGTGAACTCAGGCCTGACACTGTCATGTTCCGCAGGATCACCTGACGTTGAAGGGTTCAGGCTCTGGGACAAGTGACAAGTGCGGGAATGAAGAGTCTCCAAATGCCCGCCACATTTACGGCTTTGTAGTGTGCGTGCAAGGGGGCTGTGCCACAGTCGTTCCTCAGGGGTTCCATCATACATGCCTACCACAACGAACATACAAACATGCTGCGTACTTTCAGCAGGTTGGCGCTTGCTTTCACGCGATTTGATTCAATAATGTGGTGATTTCAACAGGAAGGGTAACCTCCTCATTTTTCGAGCTAAGGTCGTAGGCTTTGGTCCTGACCACTTCAGCGCTGCTGATCTTGTGGCGAAGTGAAGCAGGATATCACGAATTACGCGTCCGAGGGCCCCTGATGTCACAGCAGCGGTGTATCACCTATAGACCACCTGCAGCCCTGAACCTGCGCCAAGCGTCATGTTGAGAGTTAGACTGCACGTGTGATGCCCCTTTGGGCACTTTCGGTTCACTCGACTGAACTTGTGACCTTCCGCCTGGCTTGTCTCGCGCCCCTCGTTTCCATCGAGGCGTCGCTTGTGTCCCCCTCTCTAAGCCTCTATTCACTACTTGTGGTCTTTGGCAGACGGATGCGCATCAGAAGCGAAGGCGCGCGCTCTAGGGGCCTGTGCACGAATATGAGGCGCAGAGTCACCCTTCCGTGGCATCTTGAGCCCAACCGCAACGGCGAGCTTCTGCGAGGCCGTCTCAGGCCCTTCAGTGGCACTTCCTTCCGGCAAAGATGCTGCCTGGGCCATCCTGTGTGTCTTCTGTCGACAACCAGGGGGCAGGAGTCCAGGAGAGAAGATCTGGAAGCTCCGGAGTTGGGCTCGGGGGGATGGATTTACTCTCGGCCTCTTGTTGGGTTGGGCTTTTGACGATCAGGGCTTTGGGTCCGTTTTCACGGATTCCCGCTTTTTGAGCCTCCACTTCGTGTAGGGCTCTTGGCTTCCGGCTCGGGAGGTTCAATGCTTAGGGCCCGGGTTCTCGCTTGACGTTTTGGGTTTCGGCGTCGGGATTGAAGCCAGGTGTGTGTGTGTGTGTGTGAGTGAGCAAAAGATGGGCACAAGCCAGGCTCCGACCGGAACCCTTCAGCTTCGTCTAAGCCCTGAACAGCCTGAGATCGCCCCCTTTGAGCATATCCTTCCGAGGTCCGTGCCTTACTTAGAACTTAGAATCCTGTAATATGCCTTCGAGGTCACCTTGTAGCAGTGATCATCCTTGGCGTGGAAGGGCAAATGCTCGTCAAGGTCGATGCTGGCAGAATGCCTTGGGCTTTCACTTCAGAATTCCTCACGCGTAACAGCATTCGCAATTCAGAGACCTGCTGAATCGAAGAGGCATTGGATTTGGTACTTCAGTCAGCCAGAGCTCCTTGAGTTTGTACCACAAAATGACGGGAGCCGCATAAACCTAAGACCTAGCCCTATGTGTCTTTTGACTTGGCCAAACCCATATGTGGCACAATCGCGAACTGAAGATCACCTGCCCCGTCTGGAATGCTTACTGCAGTCGCTCAAAGCATTGAAGCAAGTCTTCATGCCGCGACATCGACCTACTACAACGGCAGCAAAGTGCCAAATCCAAAAGGCTTTCATCCTGAATGCGGTACTGATCACAGCTTTTATGCCCTCCGCCCCACACCAACTATAGATCTGTCTTGGTAACCTTGGTGACTATGTGAAAGACCTGTATAAAGGGATAACGTCTCCGTCTCAGGGCCCAACCAATCCTAACGATTCTGCAGTTGCATCCTATTGTGGGCCCTATAGGCCGATGTCCGAAGCGCACGAACAGGAGGACGACAGCGGCCTCGGCGCCAACTTTGGGCGAGGCTTTTCACGACTCCCAAAACCAAGTGAAAGCCCTTTTGGGCTCAGGAAAAGGAGCCTACATGACATGGGCAGCGATTCGAAGAAGCTTCGTCGGACATGTGCTGTTCGAAGTTCGACTTTGCTAACTGCTTCTGATGGGCACGGGGAGCATAGGCGCCTTTTACTCTGCAGGCATTACACAACCCTCGCGTTTTTCAGCTGCACGGGGTGGGCCTTACCATGTTGCATATGCGAAACTCTGTACGGAGACCACTTCCATGTGAAGGCATCAAGTTAGATGTGTGGAACCCATCTTCTCAGTGCGGCAGGGCCGGGAAGGTAAGGTCCTAGTGTATCTGGTTGCCTGAAATGTAGCGAACGTAGTCCCTCCTTGGGCCCGTGCCATCAGCAAGGGAGTCCTGAGCGCAGTCAGGAAATGCTTGGGATTCGCACCTGAAGCACCTTCAGGCTCGAGGTCATCGGAAAGCTCCTGCATCTCAAAACTCGCAAGGCAAGCGGTCTTTCATTGAGGTTCAGGTGGGTCCATTGCAGTACTCCATGGAAAGCCGGTCGCACGAGCGAGCAGCTTGTTTTGTTCAGCAGCAGCAAAAGTAGAAGCATGCAAGCCCACAGCCAACAGGTCCATTTCAGGGTATTTGACAAAAGTTTGATTCCTCATTATTGGAAGATTTTACCAACAGCTAAGATTTTCGGATCACCTCCGTTCCAACCGCTCTGATGGTGCTATCTGCTCGTGAAGAAGCCTTTCACAGACTCCACTTCCACACCCAGTATGAAGCGTAAACTCTGACACGAAGGAGAACATCTTGGAACAGCAGTCTGATTAGCTGCTTGCAGGAACAGTGCAGGGCACTTTCTCACGATCCCGGACCTGGGCCACCCTGCAAAATGAGGGAAAATGCCAGTGTCTGCGCGGCGGAGTACATCCAGTCCAGGGTGTCCTGCGAAGGCTTCGATGTCATATAAAGCAACTTTAAGAGCTTGGAAGAGCCAGGCTTCGGCATTATAAATTGCCACAGTTGTGCACGGAACATTCGACAGTTGGCAACTACTTAGACAAACCTGGATTTTTGGGCCTTGGGGGAGCTGAAAGCCAATTGTTGGGGCTCGTCACTTCAGCGATCCCAAGCATGGACCCCTAGCTGGATTGCTTTGGCATCACCTTTCAACTGGAGGAGAGCTGGCCTGATCAGAAGTAGAGTTCTTTAAGGAGTTGGACTGAAGATACGATCTGTATCGAACATGGCTGAGCAAAAGGATTTTTTTTGGTGACACTTTGGCGCTGATCTGCGGATTGAGCCGACCCGTCATCCTTGTAGCTCACCATAGATTGGAAGATGCAGACCTGGCAACCGATCCAGAAAGCTCTTTCGCAGGTTGCTCCCGGCACGGGTTTGAAACTGAAAGCACATACATATGTGTGCAGGGGAGTCTTAAGATGGGGCCTTCGACTCTCGCGTAGAGAGCATGATGCTAAGATCTGTCTAAATTGTGCTGGCATGCGGCTGCCCTTCAAGGTCCTTGGGTGAGAGCAGTGCGACGACGAGAACTGGTGAACTGGTGCATTCAGATGCGCTCCTTCCTGCAGTGATGTACTGGCGTACACCAGTACACCATTAAGCTTCGCAGGCCGGGGAGTCACTTTCCCTGCCAAATCCATCATGTGGGGTTTTCTATCGGAAGTCTTCGTTTCCAGGATTCTTAACTTGCCGGGAATCATCGGGGCAGTCAGCCCGTTCGAAAAAGCATCCGCATTGCACGAGGGCAGGGCAGGGCAGGGCAGCGGAGGGCAGGGGAGGGCTAGGCAGGAGGCAGGAGGCAGGGGCTCCCAAGGGGGGCCCAGCTGGCCGCGGATCTGTTCCTTTTCCAGCTGACACTGCATGTAAGTAAGCCCAAGATAACACAAAGCAATGAGCCCTTACGGAAAAGACGGTCTTTGCTTTAAAGGCGCGCCGGCCCATCGCAGGCTGGGTACACTCCACTGCCGTCTTAGGGTTGAGCCTCTGCGGCAAGAACGCGTGCATCGCCGTGCTTGCTTGGCTGATTGCTAGCACAGTTTTGCGTTAAAAGACGTGCTTTCCGAACAGCCTCAGGTCCTTTTGGAAGCCACATCCGAGTTTCAGGGCAGCGCACGAACCCCCGATGCTGGCAAAAACTGAATGCCAATCGGCGAGGCACAGCATTGTTCCGGAGATGGTTTAGGGTTTAGGCCCCTGAAGAAGTCTGCTGTTGTATGTCAAGGACTCTAAGCCGGCAGACTGGAATAAACCGCGTAGCTCGTCAAGGAAATGGACGGCTACTTAACATTTTGTGGAACTGGCTCAGGTTGCGGCAACCAGGATGCAGATAAGCAGGTAAGTAGAGATGAAGCTCCTGGCGGAGTCGCGACGTGATTGCAGAGTTACCGGCAATGAGGGTCTGGAGGTTCAACGGACCGAATCTGATTTGCTGAATGCTCCAGGTGCTAGTTCCACACTCCAACAAACACTCAACGTACTCTAGACACGGCTACACAAAACAACAAATTAAGAGGGTTGACGAGGTGCCGAACAAAACCGAGAGTGGCGGAGAGTAGTGGACGATTTCAACACATGTTGAAACTACCATAAATACACGATATGTCCAGAAACTGCTTTCCCAAGTCGCTGTTCACATGAAGATCGCATGGTAGACATCCTTTAGATCTTTGCGAAAAATCCCGCCAGAATTACGACATGCCCCCCAACAACTTTTGCTTACTCCAGTAGAAGGGTAGGTGGCAATGCAGATTGATGAGCTGTCCAGAAGATGATGTGACGCATCTTCAGCTCCATACTCCGGAGCTTCTCAAACAGGGGCATCCTCGGAGAGCAGACGATCTGGAACCTGTGGCCCTAGGTGATATAACAGCCCCCCATATTTCCACTGTCTCTATGTATACCGAGCAACATGCACACAGATAGCATCAAACACGGACATGCGATGGAAATGCAACATAACAACTCCAAGACCAAAGGAGGTTTAGACAGACCGGGCCTGTGCTATCTTATGCCTCTGTATCTGCTTGTTCCCTGACATAGACCTGAGATATCGGAGCTCCTCTATGCTTCACATCATTCGAAAGGGCTCCTACGATTATGACTTTGCAAGCTGAGCAACAATGCCAAGAACGGAAGCAGCCCCACCATCGCGGAGACCCAGGCAACCACAGCGGTACGAATCAGCTGCGCCAGAGGATCCTGGAAGATGCTGCAGCCTGGGCCGTGTCAGAGCCTTGGTGAATTAGTCTACCTAGTCATGATAGCCTCTCCCCCCAAGGAGCAAGCAACCAATTAACAAACATAGGAGGCAACTGAACATCAAAAGGCTTGTGCCAAGCAAGAAAGTTCACAGTACTTGAGACTGCAAGGTGGCATTTGGGGGTGCGGCTGCCAACATAAGCTGCCTATTGATGCTCGATGGAAACAGCCCGTAAATCCTGTTTCTCTCCTGGATCGCAATGGCTGGAACCCATTGGCCCGAATCTCTTAAAACACCACACGCCGTCCTTCGTCTTGGCCTGGAGCCACGGCAGATTGGCTGTAGAAGACGGCAGCAACTGCAAGTCCTGAGCTCTGCCATCAAGGTCAGTTCCGTTCTGACTCGCCAGAAAATAGATATGAGTTTTTGCTATCTAGCTCGGGGCTTTGCCACAACGCAACCTCATCCACCACAAACAGTCGCCCAATGTGCCGTTTCCGGTGTCTTTGTCTGGGGGTGTCGCGGTTCCTTAACAGGCCGTGAGCTTCCAAAATACGGCATGCCAGTCAAACCTTCGGGGGGCTCCAGTATCGGAAGGGTTGGATGGATGGGAGGTTCGGCGAGGTTCTCTTTCTGAAGGGGCTAGGGCAGTTCAAGAAATCAAAGAAGGACTGAACAACTCACAACTAACAGCTCCCTGATTCCCGATCGCACTTGCAATGTTTTACAAGGACCTGGTGAAATGCGTGAGGGTTTGGTATCGATGATATGTTGTAGATGCTCACCTCACCGAGCGTGTTGTTGATATAGTTGTGGTATTGCCAATGCAGAACTCACACGCGCAATTGTACACAATGTAGAGCGGCGCACCCTTCCTTTTCTCACTCGCCTTGGCTGACGTTGAGTCTTTGCAG
>CAJNDV010030635.1:2358-15976 GCA_905221635.1 Symbiodinium sp. CCMP2456 | reverse complement strand
GAGGCATCGAAGTCTGTTCGCATGAAATGGGCGTGACATGCTGAATCCGCCCTGTTGCTTAACGCCGGCCTGCGGAACGGAACCTCACCATCCTGAAATTCCAAGCCAAGCGGCCTCTGTTCTGAATCAAGCACTCCATATAAGCACCAGGCTACATCTCAACAAGTCCCTGTCCATGCTGCTCACAAAACCAGAAGAACATGGAGGCTCATAAAAAAACTCAGTCGGATCATGGAAGGGTTGCGATGCTTCGCATGACTGCCCTTAGACACATCCGTCTGAACATTTTTGGCAATTCCCTTTGTGGGCTCTGCACAAGTCATTATGGCATCCAAGAGGCCGCTGTAAAACTTGCACAGCGCCACGGCCGCACGCTCCAAGCAGGTCACCCGCAAGGAGGGCTCCAGAACACGCACCCAGGAGCAGTAGGCTGTGTGCCTTTCTCGGGGCAGTGCCCAGTGGACTCCCAGACTAGGTTTCGTGGAATCGTACAGGCACACGAAATGTGAAGGAATATGAAGAGGTTTAAGAAGTCTTAGACGTATAGCTCTTATGATCCTCAAAAATATTGCGGACTGCGGCGATGATGGGACGTCCTATCGGCCACCCCATCGTCAGGATATCGCTAAAAGTCAGAGATATAGACGGGGACCTCTCGTGACAAACGGGAAACTAGGTACTGCGAACGATCCTGCAATCACTCATGAGTACGCACGTGCTTTGTTGGAAGCTTCCTCAAGCCCGCTGGAGGCAACTCGAAAGAGACGGATGCCCGTTTTTCAGGACCTCGTGACGCCTTCTGGTTGCAGGACCCGGACCCAAGAAACAAGGCCAACGAAGTTGAGTTAAGACAAGCAATCCCGGGGTGGACTGCCAAACCAGCGTCCCCCCGCACCTCATATTACGCCTCACGAGGTGCCAGAGGAAGGGTCGTTGTGGAGACAAACAAGCGTTACTCACAATCGCCACATGGGTGGTTGTCAAAATTATGGTCCCTTCTTGGGTCCTTATTATAATGCGGCACCTATTATTAAGGGAACCCCAAAACGGACCAAAATTTTGACACCGACCCACATGAACCCAGAGTCTGGAGTAAGCCGCGTGGCAGAGCGACGAGGCGTCTGCAAAGGCCCGCAGCATGGAAGTTTTCAAGGAGCTGCCTCGCTTCGATGTGCAAGGCCTGGGCTCACTCTCTCCATCGAAGATCCCCCTACAAGGGTGCCGGCAGTGATCATAGACGGTGCAGCGGCAGCATGAAAACATAGCACGCCTGAAAAATAGACAGGGCGTCCTCCTCTAGCTCAACAAGAAAACCAGAACTGCCACGACATCCAGGTGAGCGCAAACCCCTCGATCATGCAAAAACATTCGGGCCGGGGGACGGTCTGGCCACTTACCTGGTAGAGGGAATGCAGGAAAGTGGAGTCAACACCTGGCGACATCAACCAACGGGAACACAACTAAGGTTAATTTCCCAGGGCATGCCGAAACCAATGAAGCATGGGACTGTAGCACTCTCGCAGATTAAAAACGCCGGTCGCCCAGATCCCATATCCATGTCTTCGAATGGGTCGATGGGCATCTCTATCAAGACCCCTCCACCGACTCAACACCCTGACGCGGCACCATTTCAAGCCCTTGCAAGCGGGATCCCGGCCTAGTCGTGCCTGAAGGATGCTCCAGTGGGCCCGGTCCGCCACCATCCCTCGAGCGCCCATGCCAAGGAGCCTCAAAGGGCACACGCACGATGTGTGCAGAGAAGCGAGAGGCTTCCGTACTACAACCCGCCTCTTCCACCTCAGGCCTGCTAGGTCTGCAAACTCGTCTCAGGCCAGAAAAAGGCCGGTCTGTCGCTCTGCAGGCAAGTCGCTGTCGCCGAATCTCCAGCAGCCTCGGCGAGCCGTGGAGCATGCCCGCTGCTTATCACAGGAGGTGACGTCAATGAGCACTGCGTTATCGCGTCGAGGGGTGGCGTGTTTGGACAGTTGACTGCTGTCTCAACCGTCGGTTTATTCTGCATGCCTGGAGTTTCAGCCTTTGGTCGACTGGTTGCGATGGGCCCTGTCCACAGAGAAGAACAATCCGGGGAGACGTGCCCCAGTGTATTAGGCAAGCCCGTCTTCGTTTCCTCCTTTCCATTATCGACTTGCAGCAGGTCAGGGTCATGGAATGAAAATGAGGATTGGGCGGTCGCTTCTGGATAGGCACGTCCATGGGTGGATGATGGCTGGCTGAAAGCGTGCAGCCCGACACTCCGCTGAGGAGTGTCCGAAGTATTGCTCAGCATTCACATGTACTCCACCATAATACCAACCCGATTTTGAAGCAGTTGTCAGGAAGCCTGAACCCCCATGCCGACCGCGGCCACCATGCAACTGCCCATCTCCCATGCGCCGCAGTGGGGTGGACAAGTCGATTCGGGCTTCGACAGAGCTTTGCAGGCCTGTCGTGGCGGCTGATTCCCTCTCCGAGTGCCCGGCTGCCTGAGCTTCACAAAGAAGATGTTCTCCTTCTTCGCTTTCTCTATCAGCATGTCGCCTCGATTTACAGGTTCTGGCTCGATCAGGTAGGTTTGGGGCGACAATATCAGGGTTGACCTCGTCTCGGGTTGATTTAACCGCATCTCTAGAACCCTCATGCTGATTTCACTAACTTGTCGGTGGGAGCATCTCGCGCTTCTTTCTGTTGCAGGGTTTAGGAGCCTGTGGCACAGTCGAACCATCCAGGTCTTCTTGCCTTCTTACCAGACCTACAACCCCAGATGTAGGCTTGCTGCATCCGGCAAGAGCCTTTTCAAAGACACCTGCAAGTTATAGGTCAGTTAGCAAAACACCAACTCGGTTCTGGTATGGCTCGCATCACGCCGTTTAGGTAAAAGGCTTTCTATCCTGCGCTTGTCCTTGGGTCAAGTTTTGAGCCTCTGATTAGCCAGCTTTCTCTCTGCAACTTGATTCAATGTATCCCCTTCGAGGAACACGGGCAAGGAAGCCCAGCAGAGCCTTTGTTTGTCCAATGGTTGTAAGCGCCAAATGAAGGGCCCTGGAGCCCAACCCAAGGATAAGCTGACAGCGACCACCCCTGTGTGGTTTGAACTTAAGGGCAGGGTCTAATTTAGGTTGCTATGAGTGGCAGCAGGCTGTAGACTGAATTTTGCTTGTGTACTAGCAGCTCGTGCGAATGTGATATTGATCCTGTATTAACCCTCTGCAGTATCGCCCCCGCGAGGTCGAACGACATGACTTTCTCAACGTCCCCAGATAACCTGCTCGCCCTCTAGCCCCGAATACAAGGCCTGAAGTCAAAAGAGGCAACCTTCTACTTCAGACTCTTGATAAAGCCTTGAGGCTAGGCACGGGCAGCCTCCTTACGCAAGAGCTGTTCCAAACGCTGCTCGTACCTTTAGCCGTCACAAGACATTCAAACAGACTCCTGGTCACACGGACTTGATTGAAAAAGGACCTACATAGTGCGCATGCGTCCGGCCGGCTGCACACAGATCCGGGGTTGCAGAGAGGCCGTACGATACATACATGTATGAGTGCGGACACATCATCGTAACGCATCGGTGGCGAGGTGGGAGAACGATAAACTTGCCACAACAAAATCGAGGTACTGCCTGTCTGCTCGATGTGCTTGCAACAGCAAGCCGACACCTGCCACCAGAGTCACCTCGATCAAGCGATTCTGGGCCTTCCAAACTAGCCCCAGCATGCCTGCAAAGTACGACAACCCTGTGACACACGATGAACCGACACCTGGAGTGTGCCCTTCAGAATGCAGACGCAGCACTTGGAAGCCGCTTTGCAGGTGCAGGGTTGCATGGGAACAGGGGTTTAACTTCGGTCAGAGGCTGTGTGATGATTGAAAATGTCACCATTGAAAGTTGCGTAATATATCTGGCATCTGATCAGGGGGGCGGGGGGGTTAGTTGACAGTTCTAAGGTCTTGCATGCGAGGTTCTGGTAGGGAGCACAAGGAATGTCTGAGAATTGCCATATGCTCTACTCGACTTGTAGCATGCAAGGGCAACGACGCTGGGAAGCTTCCTGGAAGCTCCCATATCTCACAGAGGCGCGGGTTTTCAACATGTTCCAGGCTTGTGGCCATTCGCGCTCAAGACTGGCAAGGGTTCGAGCGACGGTCTGACAATTGACAGGGAAAGTTCTGCAGTTGTCAAGTCTACCAAATTCTCTAATCTTATCTTTCGAGCGGTTCGCTCCTCTTCCCTTCCCAATGGTTCGCTCCTCTTTCTCAGATTCTCTAATCCCTTTCGAACTGTTCGCTTCTCGCTCTCCGATTCTCTAATTTTGTCTTTCGAGCGGTTCGCTCCTCTTCCTCCGATTCTTTAGTCCCTTCCGAACGGTTCGCTTCTCCTCCTTCGATTCTCTAGTCCCTTTCAACCGGATCGCTTCTTTTCTCTGATTCCTACAGTCCTCGTCGAGCGGTTTGCTCCTCTGTTGCATATTGTCTAGAAACTCTTTCGCAGGGTTCGCTCATCTTTCTCAGATTCTCTCGTTTTTTTCGAGCCGTTCTCTCCTCTTTCTCAGATTCTCGAGTCCCTTTCGAGCGGTTGGCTCCTCTCAGGTTGTCGAGTCCCTCTGGAACGGTTCGCTCCTCTTTCTCAGGTCCGCGGGCCCCTTTCGATCATTAGGGTTTAGGGTTTAGGGTTTAGGCATTGTCGTTCTCAGATTCTGCAGTCCACTTCGAGCGGTTCGGTCCTGTTTCTCAGATTCTGTCCCTTCCCGATGGTTCGCTCCGCTTTCTCAGATTCCCCAATCCTTTGCGAACGGTTTGTTTCTCTGTCTCAAATTCTCTACTCCCTTTCCTAGCGCTTCCCTCCATTTTTGTGAGATTGTGAAGTCCTTTCGAGCGGTTCGCTCCTTTTTCTCAGATTCTCGAGTCCCGCCCGAACTGTTCGCCCTTGTTTTCAAATTCTCTAGTCGTCTCGCTCCACCTTCTCAGATTCTCTGGTCCCTTTCGGGCGGTTCGCTCCTCCTCTTTCGCAAATTCGCTAGTCCTTTTCGAACGATTCACTCCTCTTTCTCAGATTCTCTGCAGTCCCTTTCGAGCGGTTCGCTCCTCTTCCTCTTTTTTTGCATCCGGGCTTGTGCAATCGCCTTCCTCTTCCTCTGATTCTCTAGTCCCTTTCGAAAGGGTCGCTCCTCTTCCTCCGATTCTCTGATCCTTTACGAAGGGTTCGCTCCTCTGTCTCAGATTGTCTAGTCCCGTTCGAGCGATTCACTCCGATTTCTCACAAATTTGTCTACGGTCCCTTTACAACGATTGGCTCCTCGTTCTCAGATTCTCTTGTCCCTTTCAAGCGCTTCGCTCCTTTTTCGTCCCTTTCGAGCGGTTAGCTCCTCGATCTCAGATTCTCAAGTTGCTTTCGAACCGTCCGCTCCTCCTCGTCCTTTTCCTCCTCCTCAGATTCTGTAGTCTCTAGTCCGGCTCATTTGTTTCAGATTCTCTCTCGCTCTAGAGCGGTCATGAGGTGTGCCCACATTTGTGGAAACCAAGGCCACAAAGGATGGACATATTCCCTGGAATGCAAAAGCTGGATACGAGACCGCATGGAACTAGCCACTAAAACGCAAACCGAACTGACGACACTGAAGGTGCTGGCCGGTCTCCCAAGTCATGATGGCAGGCCAGCGCACGACCCAGTTCGGGTCTGCCACCAGAGCTTCCAGGCCCTGCAACACAGATGGCCAATTTGATGGCTCGTGCCAAGGTCACCCAAACGAAATTGCGATTTACGGACACATCCATCCCAAAAGCAAGTATAGGGGCACCAAATCCTGACACGTCGAGGCTTGTCCAGATCAGGTTCACCAAGCCAGCAGCCGCACCGCGCACATACATCGCGATCTCCGGAAGCGCGTAACGTCGTACAACTTTACAAGGTAGAATGTACGGAGAACCTAGACGGATAGCTTCTGAAGTACCACAAAACCAAGCGGTGCAGCTAGACGTGAATGCTGCCAAACGCCCCGTACTACAACCGAAAGGGATACAACACAGCCACTGCACGGGCACCGTTCAACATTACAAGAACTCTGCGATGCAACCGTAGCTTTTAAAACAGTTGCCGGGGGAGGATGTGTCGGCCGTGAACGATCAGCTGTTTCGGGCGAGTAGCAGGACGATTGCTGCAGCCTGACGGACCAAGATAGTCAGAGACGTCTTGACCATTGGGGCAACACCTCTCGCACGTATCATGCCCAAAAGGAGATGAAGGAAATGCAAAGTTCAAATCAGGTACGACTATAGGAGGACGTGTGGCAGTGAATATAATTACGAGAAGTATGGAGAGGTGCAGGCATGCTAGAAACATGTTGACCATACTCGGGCAATTCGACAGGTAAGTTAATAGTCATACCGAGTTCACAATTCGTACTTGTGTGGATGATGCTGGCAAGAAAATGATGTTTCAGAACCACAGGGATAAGCGTGGCCATATAGTGTGCCAAACGCAATTAAGCTTCGAATAATTTCTAAGTGCCACTAAACCAATTTTGTCGGTGTAGACGCCCGGACACATCAGAGTACATGTCCGTGTTTAGTATACAGCCGCACACGAGTCATAGGTTATCCACATCTACCGTCGTCTCCCCGTAAATCATAAACACAATGCAAGTGCAACCCCACAAACTTGCATGCTCCTAAACCCCAAAGCCACCTTTTTTGCGTCCGGTCTGCAGCGACTCTACCGGGAAAGACTTGCAACAACCGATACCGACCACCCACCACTTGAAGCGATGAGGCGACTCGTGTGCAAAAGCCAAGTATCGGGAGCTATCTCGCAGGTCTACTTGAAAAAACTATAACCCAAGACTTTGCAACGACGAACTGTAGATGTCGAAGCGATCCTGTGTCCTTCTATCTAAACCCCTAAACCCTAAACCCCTAACCTAAACCCCTAACCCCAAACCCCTAAATCCCTAAATCCCTAAACCCCACAACCCCTAAACCCTAAACCCCTCCTTCTCATCTGTGCCCTGCCCAGTTAGCCCCCTTTCCCTCCGTCGCCTCCACGGAGAAGATCTGCGAGGCCAAGGAGCAGGCGAAGGTCGCACCAACGGCTTGCAGGATGAAGCCAAAGAGACTCGGCTTCCTTTCGCGGGTTAAAATAGAAGGGTGCCTACCTTTCACCCGTGGTATCGTGGTTCTAAAAGAGAAGGGTGCCTAATCGAGCCTCTCTCTAGCTCTCTGAATAAAAGCCGAATGAAGACAGTGGCAAAGGCTGTCCGCCCGTTGGGCTTTCGGAAGTCTTTCAACTTCGTCAGTGTTGTTAATTGTTCCCAAGTCTATGGCACTTTGTGAAACACTGACCTGCATTTTAATTCTTTGTCTAGGCTAGGATCGGTGACGCCGAAGATACGCAGAACAGTACTACTCGCAATTGCTTCCATCATGTTGCGCTCAGCCCGTAAAGTTTTTTACGCCTGGAGCTGCTGAACCCTAAAGCCTTCGGAGGATCCTCGAAACTCTAACCCTTGAGTCCTAATGTAGGGGCCTTAGTAATTAGAATTGGGTCTTGGGGCCCATTATACTATAATTACAATAAGCAGCCCCCAAAATAGTATACTATAATTATAGTAAGAACCCCCAAACCCCAAGAATATTTAGGCCCCTACATTAAACCCACTGAACCCTAAAACCCTAAACTCCGAGGAAAAGAACCATAAACCCTGAACCCCGGGAAAAAAACCAAAACCCCCAAACCCCGGGAAAAGGCCCTAAACCCCCAAACCCCGGGAAAAAACACTAAACCCACTCAAACCATCCCAAGACGAGGCTCCTGGGCGGCAGGGCTTCGACCTGAAGGCTGGAGGCGCTTCGGGGGGGTTTAGGGCGGCTGCCGGACAGGGATAGGGTTCAGGGTTTAGGCATCTAGGGTCCAAAGCTTCTGGAGGGTTTCTTTTTTTCCCACCCGCTTCGCTGACAATGCCGCACTGCAAGGCTCTGGCGGGTTTAGGGTCAGGGTTTAGGGCTTTTCCCTGGCGTTTAGTGTTTAGGGCTTTAGGGTGGAGGGTTTTTTTTCCTAGGGCTTAGGGTGTAGGGTTTAGGGGACCGTAGCTCTTCAGGCATATCTAGATGTTGGGAGTTTCCGCAAATAAAGGGCTACCCTGTTTGGGGGTCCTTGTAATAAGGATCCTACTGTTTAGTGTGCCATGTTGGGGCCCCCTATTTTCGGAAACCCCCATATGGGGGTTTCCGAAAATAGGGGACCCTAATATAGTACCCTAAATAATAGGATCCTTACTATAAGGACCTCAAAAATAAGGTACCCCCTAATTTTCGGAAACTCCCACATTGTTAAGATGCTTCTACGGCTCCGGCTGTGACAAGGGGCTTCTTTCTAGGACATCAAGGGGATGTTCCAAGTTTCAACAGAGGCAGATATTGGCCCTCGTCTTGAGTGTCCTTCTAAGGCGGCTGCCGGACAGGGATAGGCATCTAGGGTCCAAAGCTTCTGGATTCCCCTTTTAAACTTTACATGAAGCGGGGCGGCATGGGGTTGATCATGTTGATCCCGCGCTTGCAAAAGAAAAGTTGCGAGTCCACCCAAGCCCAAGACCGCCAAATTGACCATCTTGTTTACACATTGGTTGTCCATATTTGCGGATCCTTGCGACTTGGACTTGCCTGGATCGGGTTCCCAAGTATGCAAACCCACACAAGAGAGGCATGGAGTTGCAACGACAAGCGGGATAGTGGAAGAAGACTCCGATAGAACATATCTTGCCGTTTGCTAAACGGATCGCATCTATCCTTGCATCAGATCGTCTTCGGCATTTACTTTAAGGGATCTGAAGGACTCCATGGCGCCTGCGAGTTGCACAGCTACCCGTCTAGGCCTCGCCGTCACCATCCTGGACCTCACCGTCAGGTGCAGACACCACTGGGAGAAGGTCGTACCTGCGACGACAGGCAGGTCGATGGAATGAACAGGGCTGCACTCCGGGAAGAATTCCGGTGCAGCTTGAATAACCCACAAAACCCTCCCTGATAGAACAGCGCTACTACATTACTGTCCGAGCCAATGGGCAAGGACACGAAGCTCGTGGGTCATTGCGCGTCGTGTAGGTGGAATTGCTCGGAAGGCTCCGGCTGTTTTGCCAGTGCGTCTAGGACTCGCGAACTGTCCCCCTTGTCTTCCGACAAATCCGGCGTCGTTAGAATGATCTGTCAGGGCATGAACCTGTACTGAGGAGGCCTGCTACTGAAATTGAAGTCGTACCTTGCAGCTTCTCTTGACTGCTTGGGGAGATAAATGGGCAAACTGCTGGGTGCATCATGTCTGTGGGAGTTCGGCCTCGTTCCATGCAAAGCGTTGGCCAAAAAACACTCCGCGCTCTGTCCTACACCATTGAACATGCTTCAGTTAAGGACAGACGTCCCGAAAATCCATCCTACAAGTTGAAACTAATGCGCTTACTTGACTTGAGCTCTCTTCTTTGACCTTGCTTCCTTTTTGTGCCCAGGGGAGGGGCTCATTTGGCTGCATGGTTTCGAAGGTGCCTGATCGCGCAAGTGGCCGTGCCGTTTCCCAAGGAGTCCACCGACATGCCCTGCGTGGACCAGCGCTGCTCGACCTCGTGCCAGAAGGCGCATTCCTTGGTAGCCCATGTGCCGTTTGGTGCGGCTTGCAGGTGAGGAGTGACGGAAAAAGGGCAGTTCTAGGATTCTAGAACAGCATGTAAACGTACACCTGTGAAAGCTGCGCAAGGACTTCCAGGGACCGAGCCTGCTACAGAGCATGGTCCCGAGTAGCAGAGGACAGCATGAGCAACAAACGGGGAACGCAGCGGAAGTGCTACAAGCTGCCTCTCTTACGCACAAACTTCGGGAGGGTCGTTCGGCACCCTAGACCCTAAACCCTAAACCCTAGGCGAACTTGTAGTAGTATGGGAAGCTTGCAAAGACTCAGCCCTTGGGTTTCACATCGCACTCGAAGGACCCCAGCAGCTGCATTTTGCTGCTGCGAGTTTCCGCATGTTTATGAAACTGCGCAGTTGCCAGGCTTAGGGTTTAGGGCAGCATCAGGGCGAAAATCCTCTACCACACCTTGTGCAACCTCGTTTCCCTGACATCTAATTCGAAAGCAATTCTGCAAGCAATTGCGTCGACCGTCTCGTGCCAATCTACTGCCGAGAATCCGCAGAAGGATCCTCTTCGAGAACCTGCAGCCCGAGCCTGTGAGGGCAGGAATTGATATATAGGGTTTAGGGTTTAGGGTTTATAGGGTTTAAGGGTTTAGGTAGTGAGGCCCTCATGTGGTGGTGATGAGGCCCTCATGAAAATCTTTAAAAGATCCTGAAAGGAGGTTGTATGTAAAGGGTAATAGCAAGGCCGCTGTTTGAGAGACAACATAGGAAGTGCCATGCGGACAAAGGAGGCCAAGCTCCCATCACATTGTCGCGTTGGCAACAAAACAGAAATGTCTGTATGGACATGTGACATGAGGGTCCCCTGACCATAAATTTATCTAGGAGGATACTGCATGCACATGCAGCATTCCAGAAGACCGCATGGGATGTCTGCTCGTCTCCCTGAAACGCTCTAGCCACTGTCAAAGAAAGACTTGACGAGCCCAGAGGATGTAGGCAAGTAGACACTCAGAGTTATGCCCTAAACCCTAAACCCTAAACCCTATGACACCTCTTTCCGAAGTCCCCGGGTCCTGATCGGATCTTCCGATGTCGTTTCGAGCACAGTGCCCTCAGCACTGAAGAAGCTCAAGCTCCTGAGCTCTTGAACCCGGAGCTTCGGAGCTGACGAGCTCCGAGCGCTTCTCTGGGAAGCTTCGTCTCCCAGAACATGGCTTCGAATTTTCTCGGGGGGACATCCAGGACAGTGTGATGATCCGAAAACAAAGCCCCTGCAGGTGGAAGACGCTCTAACCTGACTGCCGCCGACTGTGAGAGTGCGTGGCACGGACCTCATGCCTAAGCCCGTGCCCCAACGCCTTGAAGCTGCTTGGAAGATGCTCAGGCGATGCCCGAAGAAAATGTGTTCCCGATGTTGGGAGGTTGGTGCTGAAATATTCGTCGTTTGGTAATCAAGCTAAGAGGCAATGGATCTGCAAGCAATCGGATGCCCTGCGGCTCACTGGCTGCAGCGAGCAGCTTGTACGCCTCAGTTCGAAGAAGTTGAGTTTCAGCCAGCTCAGAGCAGGGGCTATGGTTCATCTCTTATGCTGATTGACTCCCACTGCACCTATCCTGTTCTAGGTAAGCGCTGCCCCATTTATCCAGGGCTGTGCTACAGGATGCAAGTTGCATCAGCCTTCATTGAGCTCAATACACCGGCTGCCCTGCTGCTAGCGCTAGAAGCTAGAGCGAGAACCCGACAACCTAAACTCCCAACGCAAGGTAGCATGAGCCTTGCAAGACTGCGCTAGCTAAATCCTTAATAGCCTTGTTAGGCAGATGGGGGCAGTACGCAGTGGGGTAAAAGTGAAAGTCTACAGAAGCCAAGCTTAGCTTCGTCAAAATGTTCGAACCACGGTTCTAACCATTGACCCATACCCCATGTACATGTGGGGGTTTCCGAAAATAGGGGACCCTAATATAGTACCCTAAATAGTAGGATCCTTATCATAAGGACCCCCAAAATAAGGCACCCCCTATTATCGGACACCCCCATGTTGCTTTAAATAATAGGGTACCTTATTTTGGGGTCCTTATAATAAGGATCCTACTATTTAGGGTACCATATTAGGGTCCCCTATTATCGGAAACTCCCATGTTGCTTTAAATAAACGGTCTTGACATCTTTGACGGGGCCCTTGGGCCAGAAGGGTGGCATCCGAAGAGGCGACTTCCAGTTCTGATGCAAACTTCATCGGGGCTTCCGTTTGAGGACTGCGGTTTAGGGTTTAGGGTTTAGGGCCAACATGGGCCGTATGTCCAGAAAATGTTGTTGTCAGCCCGAACATTGCATGAGCATGCCACTTTTGCAGGATCTGAAAGCCGGCAACACACTTCCATGCAACACAAGCTCTGACCGGAAGCGTCTCATAAAGAGGTCCCAGCTATGTGGATTTCGTGAGGGTCCCGAAACACACGGCTCGCAGCCGGATGGCAAAGGATTCGTTCGTAAAGCTCGCAAGGCTGATCACGACGGCGTCGTCTGGATCTGTCTGAAGCTCCCGCAAGAGAGACACCTTGAACGCAGGGCCCCGGGCACAAGTTCAGCTCTTCACTCTCATAGGAACCAGAAGGCCAATAACCTTTGGAATCTCGCCCCCTCCCGAATCAAAATTTCGCAAACATTCCCCCCAAGCCCTAAACCTTAGCCCAAGATCAGTCTCAAAGTTTGGCCGTTTCCGAGGCTCAGGCCCCAGGAAGCAATTTCAGTTTTGGAAGCCAACTCCCCCTTATCGGTTTAGGGTTTAGGGTTTATCGGTTCTCCCTTATCCACCAAGTAAGGAAGAAGGCCCGGCATCCCTCTGAGCATTGCATGTGGGTAGTTCTCTAAAATAGGGATCCTGTTTAGCTCCCCAAATAGGGACCCTTAAAGGAAACCCCAATTTAGAGAACTACCCATGTTTTTTTTGGGCTGCCGCAGCAGCGCCGATCAGAAACTATCGAAAGAGCATGGATCCCTGACCCGAAGACATCGATTTCTCGCCTGTGACTCTTGTTCCGCCTAGACAAAAAACAAGGGCCAGTGAACCCGGGTAAGCTCCTTCAGAACTCATAGGATCCTGGAACCTGCAATCCCCAAAAGCAATGAGGAGACAGAGCTTTGCAGGGAAGCATTCCTGCATCAAACCACCCAACAAGATGAGCCCTTTCGAAGGACCCAGGTGATGTGGAACCCCCAAGGAAATTTCCTTATGGAATCTTCTTGTGGCCACGTTTCCGGCAACTCGATCTTGGCGTTCTCGTACTCCACGAGGACCGAGGTGTCCGTGACTCGATAGGCGTAGGTGCCGATCTCCGAGCCGTCAACGCCCTACAGAGGGGTGACTTCGTGGAGTGGCAGCATGCTACGCTACCCCTCAAGTGCTGTCTTAGAATTGGGTCTCAACTTCAGGGGCGCTGTGGCAAGAAAATGTTGTGGGACCAGTGGAGGGTCGAGGCTCCGTAGATGTCGTTCAATAAGTTATCAGCTTTAATAAGAGCCTCTTTTCGACCCTTGGGATGCTCGTCCATTCCGGTGACTCCGCGCCTAAGGTGTAGAGCAGCTACGCAAACATCCCACGTTCACCCGATGCACAAAGGGTGCATAGATCTTGGGAACTTACTCCGGAGCTTGCTGCCGCAGGCTGCACAAGCATGCGCGTGCAAACAGGTTGAAAAAAGTAGAGAATAGAAAACGTGTGAAGAAGCGCTTCCCTCCTGGGTTGATGCAGGCACCGGCCCAAACAGAGGAGCCCCATGAGTAAGCTAGACGAAGTTGCAAGTAACCGGTGCAGACAGAACCCCCACAAACAACGACCCTCTCAGACAAACACAGACACAGACACAGACACACACAGACACACAGACACAGAGACACAGCCACCCAGACACAGGGACACACAGAGACACAGCCACCCAGACACAGGGACACACGGAGACACACAGAGACACACAGAAACACACACACACACAAAGACACACAC
>CAJNDV010030624.1:33077-53551 GCA_905221635.1 Symbiodinium sp. CCMP2456 | reverse complement strand
TAGGTAACTGGGGGGTTAGGGTTACATCTCGTTTCGGTACGTAGCCAGTCTCAGGCGCAGCATGGTTGGATTGACATCCTTGGCATGTGGTGGATAGTGGTGGTTTCTTGAAATTCGGGCCTCCTATCTGTGAAAAGAGATCCTTGTTGCAAGAATCTTACTTTTTTTTTTTTTNNGGCAGTCTACAGGAGGGTCCGGTATCCGAAACTCAGATTGTACATGCTGGAGCTAGACGGATGGCTTCAGAGCGAAGCCATCTGGGATGATGGCTTCAGAGTTCAGGGCTCGTGGCTTACAGCGTTTTCTAACTAGGAGAGAAGACCGGGGGTCCTTGAAAGCTGTTGAAATTTGGGCCGTAGGGCCGGCATCTCGGGATTCACTTGAGGTAAACATGTCGGGCATATGTCCATGCACGCATGGTCCTTTTTTGTTCTCAACTTTCGGGCATGCTTGGAAGTAGTTTCCGGAAAATACACTGTAAAAATGCCCATGTGCTCAACACATGGCCCAAACCTTCCCAAATCTATGCTGAGCATCGGGGCATGAAGCAGTGTAAGCAGATACATGTTTGAAGATAGCAAGAGCCAGTGCGACAATGACGACAACAGCGGTAGCAGTATCAAAAACACAGAGCTCATGCCGGTAACAAAATACGGGAGCCTGCATAATATGCAACAGCACAGACGCAAGCTAGTTCGTGATAGCTTAACCGCCAGTTTCCGAGTACACACTACGGTGACTGACCGCCGCGTCAACTGCAACTTCTACCGGTGCTACCCCCCACGACTACAGATCAAGATTGCATCAGTGCTCGTAGCAGCCCCTAACCCGCCAGGTACCTACTATATAGGGTACTAGAGCCCCTAGGGCCCTATATTGTACGTACCTGGGGGTTAGGGAGCCATGGCAAGATTGAGGGACATGTCGGCGGTGCTGAAACAGGACCAGAGCTCCTCAAACCCAAGCACCGAATTTCGCCTCCGATCCTTTGGCCCATCATAGTCCTTGTATTAAGTACATGTTATAACTAACTACGTATCCTGTAATTAGACTACCATAAAAAATACTCCAGAAACCCTATCAGTTATTTGTAAGTGATACTGTTAAGGCCCTTGACGCCTAGTCCCCGACAGAGCGCTCATGGTAGCACGGTCGTTCTTTAAACTATCAAATGGGAACTTTAACTTTAAGGAAGCAACCGGTATGCTCCAATCAACCCTTTGTCCGGATTCCGCTGACCCGAAGATGCTCCGATGACAGACCAAGGCTATTCCGAGTTCGTAGATTCGCTTGAGAGGGCGGAAGAGGAGCACAAAGGGCTGAAGAAGCAACAAATCCCGATGGACTAAGCTTCAGTTCGCCGGGGATAGAGTTGATGGCTTCGGGGCACTACTTCCTAGTTACAACGTTTGGGGACTCTAATTTGCAAGGATAGTTCAGGGGGTAACGAACATATACGCCAGCGAAGAGGTTGGGCTAGCGGCTTCGGTAATAGGCCTTCTTTGCACAGATCCAGTGGTGAGTCTTAAAGAGAGTGTTTCGGGTTAAGGATCTAGGGCCTTCATGGGTTTGAGACAAAGAAAAGGTGTTCACTCGAAGCAGAGACAAGAAAACTCAGTTCAACAGCTACAGCTGTAAGCAGGGCGGAGTCTGCTATTTCTTGCCACTCCCCTCAGGTCGCTTGGATCCTGTGTTTGGTGGGATGCCGCGCCAGGGCCGGAATGACCACTAGCACGACCTAAAAACCCAACCCCCCAGGTACCTACTATATAGAGTACTAGAGCCCCTATATAGGGCCCTATATAGTAGGTACCTGGTGGGTTAGGGTAATCCCTAAACCCTAAACCCTAAACCCCTGTCGAGGAGTGCCGGCAAGCAGGCATTGCGGCCGCCATGGCAGCTGGCACGACCATCGGCCATGCGGCCCTCAGCGCAGGAAAGCACGCCGTAGACACCAAGGGGACCAGCTACCTAAATAGTAGGTTACTAACCCTAAATTATGTACCCCAGTAACCTACTATTTAGGTAACTGGAGCCCTAGGGGACCCCTAAAGGACCCCTGCTTGGAGGTTTTTTTGGGTAGTTATAAGTGGGGTTATAGGGTTCCTTTAAGGGTTTAGGGTTTAGGGTTTAAGGTTCATGGGTAGTTATAAGTGGGGTTATAAGTCCCCTATTATGGGTTATAATTATAGTTACCCTACTTATAAGCCCGAGTTATAAGTACCCATGAACCTCCAAGGGGACCCCTCAAAAAGCCTTCAACCGCCTACCCTCATCTGCGAAAAGCTGAAGATTCTCTCTCGGAATCAGGGTTTGGTCTTTCGGCCTTGTCATTCCCTAACCCCCCAGGTACCTCTTATATAGGGTACTAGAGCCCCTATATAGGGCCCTATACAGTGGGTTCCTGGGGGGTTAGGGATTGCTGATTAGCTGAACCCTAAACCCTAAACCCTAAACCCTAAACCCTAAACCCTAAACCCACTGGTTGGCCGCTGCTTTTTTTGGAGGCCTGTGTTCGGATTTGGGTCAAAAGCTTTGGAGCTACGGGGTCGAGGCCGCAGGCGGGGAGTCGGAGCTCTTGGCTCGGGGGAGCGCGAGAGTTCCTACGCCGACGGCTCAGGGCTTACCTGGACCCTACCTATAGTCTCCATTGTAGTTCCTTTTTGGGGATACCTTATAAAATCCTTAATATATAATTGGTTAAACCAAAAAAAGGAACTACAATGGAGACTATAGGTAAAGCCTAAATAGTACGGCACCCTCAAAAAACAAGATCCTAAAGGGGCCCGTAATTTAGACGACCATGAAGGTCCTCGATTTCCACAAGGAATAGGGTTTAGGGTTCAGGGCTTTGGGGTTCAAAGGTGACGGGTTAGGTCTTTTGAGCCCTGCGAACCTGTGGCACACCACGTGATGCCGCAAACTTTACGCCGCTGCTTTGGTGTCCAGTGGCTCCTTCCTCCTACACCTTAGAGTTTAAACCTTGTAGGCGCTCCAAACTCCAAAACCCCGAAGTGCCTAAACCGTAACTATAGAGAGCCCTTTAAACCCCCAATCCTTACGGTCCTTGAAGCCTTGATATGAACCGCCACAGCGGTAATTAACCTTGTTCTGGCTATCTCTAACCCCTCACACTAAAACCCCACCCCCTGAACCCTAAAACCCTAAGCCCTAAAACCTCTAAACCCTACACCCTAAACCCCTACACCATAAAAGCCCTAAAGCCCTAAACCCTCAACTTGCAAACCCCTAAACCCTGGGGCCCCCACACCCTAAAAGCCCTAGAGCCCTCCTTTCTAAAAGCATTACCGAGCCCTGGAGGCCACAGCATCCGAGAGGCCGCCGACTTCGCTGCCACCGCGGCGTCCAAGGCGTCCTCGGACTTCGGCCTGGTTCCGGCCGTCGCCCGGGCTCCATTTCTATTCTGGTAGGGTAGAAGATGCATACCACACACATACATATGTATATATGTATATATACACATACACATCTGTATAGATGACACAGAACTACACATAATTATATATACAGATGAATATGCATGCTTGTATTTATAGAGATGCACATAGTACATATAGAGTAACATTGTCATATACAGCTAAAGAACGTGATGTGCTAGCTTACAAGTGATCCTCTCTCGCTCTCTCTCTCTCTCTCGCTATCTCTCTCTCTCTCTCTCTCGCTCTCTCGCTCTCTCTCTCTCTCTCTCTCCATACATATATATATATATACATAGATACATAGATACATACATACATACATACATACATACATACATACATACATGTACACACACATACAGATTATGCTTCAACTCTCGGGGACTCATGTTTTCAGGGTTCAAGGTGGAAGATTTAGGGTTGCAGGTCTGAAGTGCTGAGACTGGTATGACTGTCCGGAGCATTCTCGGCTTTGCACATATCGCTCCGGGTAGGGCTCCTAGGATAAAGCTGACAATTTGCACCTCAAGGTAAAGCGCCGTCAGCAGCTTGACGCTGATCATGATCATGATGATAATGATGATGATGATCATCATCATGATCTGGCCATGGTCGTCGTCTTCGTCATCACCATCACCATCATCATCAGCATCATCAGCTGCACCACCATCATCATCAGCGTCATCATCATCGTCATCATCATCATCATCTTCATCTTCAGCATCCATTAGCCAGCATCGGCACCAGCATCAGGACCAGCACCAGCATCATCATCGACATCGTCATCAACATCATCATCGTCATCATGATCATCATCATCATCGTAATCATCAGCAGCATAACCATCATTATCTTTGTCATCATCATCATCAGCAGCATCATAAGCATCATCATCACCATCATCTTCTTCATCATCAACACCCTCATCATCATCATCATCGTCATCAATGCCATCATCATCATCATCATCATCATCATCATCATCAACGCCATCATCATCATCTTCAACCCCATCATCATCATCATCATCATCATCATCACCAACGTCATCATCAGCATCATAAGCATCATCATCATCTTCATCATCAACGCCCTCATCATCATCATCATTATCATCATCATCATCTGGTCATCGTCTTCCTTCGTCTTCGGCTTCGTCGTCAAAGCCATCATCATCATCATCGTCATCAGCATCATCGTCATCATCATCATCATCATCATCATCATCATCATCGTCATCATCATCGTCATCGTCATCGTCATCGTTCTCGTCGTCGCCGTTACCAACACCACCTTAACATCATCACCATCGTACCATCGCCACAACCACCTCGTCACCACCGTCACCACCGTCACCATCACCACCCTCCCCCGTCACCGCCACGGCCACCCCCACCGCCACTGCCGCCACCTCCTCCACCACCGCCACACAACCACAGCCGCTCCTGCACCAGCTGCCACCACCACGGCCACCACTTCCGCCACCATCGCCGCCGTCATGACCAGTGCTGCTTGCCGATGGAGACAATGATGATGATAATGTGATGAAGAAGATGATGAAGTTGCTGATGGTAGTGATGATAGTGTTGATAGGACGATGATGCTGATGCTGATGATGCTGATGTTGACGGTAGTGATGATTGGTGGTGATGATGATGGTCCTTCTTCTTCCTCCTGGTTCTCCTCCTCCAAATCACCTTGGCCGCTTCTGTCTCTCCTTATCACCTGCACCATCACCACCATGGGCATCATCATGGCACTCGTGCTCTTCCTGTTCATGAGCTTCCTGGCACTCTTCGTCGCTTCTTTCACCTCCTCGTCCCATCTTCATCGCTGTCGTCGCAATCCTACTCCGCAACACTCCCAATCCTCCTGCCCCTCTTGCAGCATCTCATCCTTGTGCTCCTGGTCCTTTTCCACAACCATAACCGGCAACAGCCATCATCCCGTGGCTTCGGGTCCTGGAACTTCAGGCAACTACTGGTTCGAGCTCCACAGCCAGCAGACGACCTATGCCACACCGGAGGGCCGAGAGCTTTCGAGCGACTGGTTTTCCTGGAAGGACGTTGCAGGGGAGTTGCTGGGCGAAGATTTGTAGTATCTCTCGTCTTCGGGTCGCAAGGTGCGTAGCGATCGTTGTCGTGCGTAAGCTTTACAATTGAGATCTGAACATGAGGGTGTAACGGCTGACTGTTGGAGCATGTAAGACAAGTTAGACGTCACAGATTCAAACTCCACTGTCTGACAGTGGATACTGGAGCTTGGGGTGTTGACTTTGGCTGTGGGTCGCCTCAGGCGTCGAAGGTTCTGCGAGGTCTTGTGACTGTTTGTTGGCCGCCGGCGCATCTTTGTCATTTTCCTTTGTGTCTTGGGATTCAAGGGAAGCTTTCTGTTGGTTGCAAGAGAGGCACCCTTGCAGAAGTCCAGCACGGCCTCGGGGGCCGCTAAAGGTCTGGCAGTGTAGATATTGCAAACTGGTCATACGACTGCATGGCGGGTCCTGGCATCGATTTGCTAGGATTTCCTAGGCAGTACAGCTCTGCTGAGTTTTCAGTCAAAAAAATCCAGCACGGCCTTCTTTGCAGATTCAACTGCAAGTCCAACACACGTTCAAGGCTTCAAGACATGGGAAGGCCATACCTCATCCTTTGTGCCCCTGTCAGGACATCAGGTCCGATGCTCCGGACGTCGGCATGGAGCCTTGATGCGACTGTCTCTCTTGCTTCCTTCAGCTCCACTGCTTCCTTGCGTCTGCCATTCATCCTCTCTCTCTGTCTGTCTGTCTCTTCCCTACTCGAAGACTTCCGCCCGCAACTCATCCAGCAGACTTTGTTCCGGCCCGTTCGCTATTCTGTTCCTAAGCAGACTTAGGATGCCGTGGACTTGCCACCCGAGTGCTTGAGATGCAGCGGGTATTGGGATTTCGGGTATCGGGTTCTCAATCAGCAGCGCCTCAATCAGGGCAAGTCGACGGCAGGAAGGCGAGGCTTTGAAGTTGTTGTTTGGCACTCAAGTCCTGCACATGAGGTATGCGCAACTCGGAAGCAGATTGGACGACTTCCGAAGCTTCCTGTGCTGTCTGGCCACTGGCGCCTGCCCCTTTACCCCAGCAAGCCCGAGAGCAAGATCAGTCCAATGCAGCCCCGGTTTGCGACTAAGTGACTAATTGTTGCACGCTTGCTCTTCCAGAGAACCTGTTCCAAACAGTAGCATGCAGCATGGATCAACTCTGTCATGCTCCTTCCTGTAATTCCAGTGGGAGAATGAGAGGTTTAGAGTGTCGTACTCGGCTAAGGACGTATGGCCGCTCAACCGTCTTGGTCTACGCAGAATCTTCTTTCGTGGAGCAGACGACGCCTGCAGCTTTCCAGGTCACGGACCAGCAACGGAGCAGCACGCAGAAGAGACGGGATGCCACAATTACGACAGGAGAAATCTACGAATTGCCAGCAGAAGAGGTCGCTAATTCATCCAGCCGTCGGTCGAATGCATTTTGCAAAGTCTTCCTGCCAGAGCATCTAGAAGCATCGGGCCTTAAGGAATTCCACAGCTGCAGATCTCAGCTTCCCTGACCTGGACCTGGACTACGATGAACTTGGAGGTGGGTGCAGAGCCTTTTCACATCTTTTCACCCTACCGTGTCAAATACACTGCAGCAGGCACTCTTTCGTGGTCCGACCCCGTCATGACAAGCGAGATCGAGCAATACATGGTCTACCTGGCAGGTGCATCTTGGCTGGAGTGGTGTACAGCAAGTCTGCGTCCAGGCATCCCGTTACTGTCAGCTCTGTTCCTGGGATGAGCCAGATTTATCCTCGCAATATGGCAAATCTGTTGTCAAGACGCCTTTGCATTGTGTGTAGCCGAACTTCGCGGGGCGGCATTCCTGCAGCAATGGACTCCTTTGTCACCTTCTCCCAAGGATGAGGTTGGCAATGATCGCTCGCTGTATGCGAATTTTAGCTTCGGCACCACCAACCTTTCTGTCCCTGCAGAGACCAACAGATCCGGCTACATCTACTGGCTGGCACCTTGTCGGAACGTTCCCTTTCACAGCTTCAGCTCCTAAGAGCTGCCTCAAAAGGGCCGTCATGAGGTTTACACGACTTCGAGCCTCATCGAGCAGACGACTCCGGCGGAGCTACTTATCTTCGATGTCAACGGCACTGTGGATGCGCCCTTCTTCGTTGGCCAGGCTCCGTGATCTCAGCACGAAACGCACCTTTTCCCTCAGCCCCTAATTAGGCCCTAGGCCCGATCTAGGCATGACGGAAGGCGCATCACAGCAAGCGCCGCCCTGAATCGATTGAAGACTTCAGATTCGAAGTTGGCGCATGTGGCACGCCCCAAGACCCGAGACGAAATCGCGCGCCTTAGTCCTGCAGCTTCGTGCTACACCGGCCCGTAGTGACGCTCCGGTAATGCAACCGGCAGAATGCACGAAACGGCAGGATCTGAACTTGGACAATCTGGAGGGCTCCTTGCAGTGGACTCCACAGGCTGCGTTCAATTATGTTCAAACATCAAAAGGGACATCTACAGGGTTGGAGGGGCTGTCTGGCAGGCGTCCTCAGCACAGACGCAGAATATCCAGGACTCGGGGAGTGGCCACATGCTTCTCTCCCTTGAGACGCTCTTGTTTACGGCTGGAGGATTACATCATCTACCTGGCAACGAGCTCCAGTGGTGACACGCGGTCTCAGGCGATCGGGCCAGAATCAATCTTCGCATCTGCCGATTGTTGGCAGGTTCTGGCTTGTCGCTTGCACTTTGCAGGTTGGAGCAGCAGTGCCGGTGGGGACCAATCTGCTCTTTGGGATGCAGAAAGGGGTCTACGTCTTATCTCTTCTCTGCAAGACAGCTTCGCCATGACGGCAGTCTCAGCTAAGACGGGGTTCCGAAGTTCTGGATGTTTATCAAGGCTTCGCCTGGGAAGTCAGCCAGGTAATTGCAGCCACAGCAAACTCAGCAACAGCGGCTCCAGCATTGTAGCCCTCGGGGTACCTCCACTTAAACAGACTTCACAAAGTGCCAGGTCATGCAAATCCTCCGCCTAGTGCAGAGAGTTCAACCACTTTGACAAAGCCTGCGGTAACTAAGGCAAAGTTTCTCAAACTCTTTGGTTCGCGGCAGCCAGACTCACTTCCTGGTCTATGCAAGATCACCCCTTGCTGAGCAGAGTACGCCTGCTGCTCGTCTGTTTTCAGGGTTGCAACCCGCCTTAGGCATTAGGCCCTTCCTGGAGTTGTGTGGTGCCGGCTCAAAATGCTTTAGTCTGGTCTGTTTCACAAAATTGCAGCGCGCTGTCTCTTTGTCCAAGACGCTTTGTGAAGGCTGCTGGCATGGCACCGGAAGTTGCGGCAACAAGCACTGGCAACCAGCATCGACAGACGCGTCGTTCCCGTAAACTTTGCTCGCGAGAATTCTTACCAAACCTGCTGGAGAGTGGGGTGCGGCCTACCGTAGAGAAGAGGTTCCGCCAGCACCTCGGTTTCCAGGCCTGCAGGTGCGAACTAGACAAGGCAACTGCAGCATCAGTTTTCGTGGGGCAAACGCTGGACTTTGGGGGGTGAGTGGCAACAAACCCGTCACGTAATCTTGCTCCTGTCAGCCAGTTCATTTCTGAAGAGCAGAGCAGAGCGGGGCCAAGCCGAGCCGAGCAGAGCGGTATCACCGACAGGGTTCGCATTTCGAGGCCAGCATGGCCAATGTATTAGCAATTTCTATTTGTATGACCATCCTGATCCTTATCCATCTGTTAGATCAGATACTGTACCTGCCCGCTTGCTTGTGATTTGCTAGATGCTTGTGGTTGCTAACAATCCGTTTCCGGTTACATGATGGCAACAAGCGGATTGTCATATAAGATGTTTGAGTATGGAGGCCGTTCGCCAGGCCAAGCTTCTCAAAGATATGGAAATTCGATGTTAAGTACTGTATCACAGTCTGTCCAAAACGTTTTGGATTTCGGCTTATGCAATAGTCTCTTTACTCTTTCAGTATCTTTTTCGCATGGCATGTGTTGTCTTTAGCTCCTGTCAGTTTCGTCCCTGATCGCTCTCTCTCCCTCTTTTCCCGCTCTCTGTCTCTCTCTGTAGACTCTCTCGCTCGATCTCGCTCTCGCTCTCGCTCTCGCTCTCGCTGGCTCGCTCTCGCTCTCTCTCTCTCTCTCTCTCTCGCTCTCTCTCTCTCTCTCTCTCTTTGAAGTTCTCCGCACGTAGCTTCGGAACCTCTTCAGTAACTGTCGCAATTTTTTCTGCTATCTTGGCGAAATACGTCTAGTCCTATCAGTTCTTGCAATCTTGCGCCGCACTCATTCATTTACTTGATTACAATACCATTGTTATCTATGCTTCCATTGCTGCCTGTTGTGGAATAAGCATCAACCCAAGACGAACAAGTGCATCTGCGCAGCTCTCATGCAGCCATTGCCAGGCTTTCATCAAGTTTGCGGATGCTGCGGCATTGTTCCAGGCCTTGGCATGATCGAATTCCAAGGAACACCCAGACCCCCCAGACATTTGCAGGGCCTTTCCGCCAAGCTCTATGGAGCTTGTGTGGGTGAGCATGGGCAAGGCGAGTAGTTTTTCTTGGCTGGAGCAATACCAACCTCTTCCGCTTGAAACTTCCTTGGACTTGCTAGCAAACTGCCGCAACGTCTGTATTCATCCAAATCGGAACACTTATAAGCTCCGTACATTGCTTGTTGCCCCGCAATGTGCCCAAACTTGGAGAAGGTGCCCCGACATGCGCCGACAGGCCAGAGACTTGTTCTTCTCGGACGGCGATTTGGACGAGGGCGAGATTGCTGGGCCTTTCAGCGGCACTTTGTGGGGGGTGAGGGGTAATACCGGGCACGTGCAAACCGCCGAATCAAGCATGTTCCACGTTTGTGGAACGTTTTGAAGTACAGCGCATCTTCCCTTTGTTAACGGCTGCGATTTCGCAAGCCTCAGTTCCAACCGCAAACATGTCAGACTGGGCTGTATTTGCAGCATGAAGTTCTCGCATTGGACAAACCATGCAAGGGAGCCGTTGCAAAAGCAGCAGGCGGAGACAACCTGAGAGATTGCCAAACGAACTACCTTTTACAACATAACATATGTGCATGGAAGACAAAGCAACTATTCAGCCTTTGGTGACGCTGCTTTCCCACCAACTACCAGAACACTCTGAATTACAATGCTTTCGCGCATATGCAGAAAGCGATCCGAGAGCGCCTGGCGACGGCATACCTAGTAGAAGCAGGTTTGGTATTAGTATGAAGTATGAGTTTCAGTATTGGTATTGCAATCGGGCAGTAGTAGTAGTAGTAGTAGTAGTAGTAGTAGTAGTAGTAAAGTGCCATGAGCGGCTCAGGCTACGGGGGAGGATCTTTGTCAAGCCTGGAGATACCATCTTCGAACCTAAAGGTCTTGTAAACCAGGCCCCAAAACGGAAGGAAACACAGCTTGGCTTCCTGGGGAAGTCTGCACCTGCGGCGCTGGCTTCGTGTAGCCGCGCGCATGGTTCGCTCGAAGCTGCCATCTGAACTATTACATACTTCCGTGAGCAAACCCCTGACTTTTTCACGTACAGGCATCACCTTGAGTTATCAAGAGGATGCAAAATCAGCCTGGCTCATTCCGGTCCCAAGTCCGGACACCAGCACGACTATGGAAGGGAACATTCGCCCCGAAGCTGGTGGGCACGAGGGTCGTGGTAGGAGCCTCAGCCGCCACTGAAGCCTCGAAAGGGGTGAACGATGAGGCAATCGAGCCCGGCAAGCGACATACGGCATCGAGAGTTCAGAAAAGGTCCTACAAGAGAGCGCTGAAGCGCGCGGCCTTGGAAGGATCCACGGTCTACAAGGGCAAGCGCATTCGCTTTTGGCAACCCGAATTGCCCTACGTGCCAGAGAGAAGCAAGCCGAACGAGCCTGCCCGGCTTTCCTGTTTAACATGGAATTGCTCAGGTCTTTCTACTGAACTTTTCCTGGAGATACAAGTCTGGCTACGAACCAAGCCAGAGGTAGGCTTCTTCACATTGCAGGAAACACATTGGTTGGCGCAAGGAGAATGGACATCAGGCGACTGGTACATTCTACATAGTGCCTCACCCAAGCCGAGGCAAGGAGGAGTAATGATTGGCATACGCAAAAATCTGATGGTGGATGACCACCACAGCTGGAATGAGATTGTGCCCGGAAGACTTCTCCACTGGCGTGGATTTATCGGCAAACAGAAATGTGACATTTTCAGCTTGTATCAGCACTCGCTTTCGCAGCACACTGAAGAACAAAAACAGCAGCTGATGCAGCAACGGAGGAGTGTTTGGTCCAAGCTGGACAAGGCCCTCTCTGCGCTGCCTTTCAGGTCTGCCATTATTTTGATGGGGGACTTCAATATGGTGATGCAACCACATGACAAGGTAGCAGGACATGGCATTCATACTGGCTCCCAGGTGCATGACACACGGCAGGAACGCAACGATGTTCTGGAAGTCCTGGCTAGACATCGGCTGACAGCCCTGAACACCTGGGGCAAAAAGCAGTTTACGTACCGCCATCCTTCTGGTTGCTCTCAGATCGACTACATCCTGATCAGGCAGCACCAGGCGGACTCCACGGCCAAAGGATGCTGTGTAACAAAGGCGCCCATTGCTGGATGGAGAACGTCTGGACATGAGGTGCTCTGTGCGAGCATCAAGGCGGACTGGAGACCTTGGAAACGTAGACCCGGTCAGCAAGGACAGTGGAACGCTCAAGCGCTTATCCTCGAAGATGTACTGCATTCACAGCAGCCCTCGCTTGGAGATCTTCAAGCCTCTTTGCGGCAGCATCATAATGTACCCTCCACTAAGCCCCTCAAACCTGCCCTGCGGAACGTTGATGCGGAGGTTTTGAGCATTTGGCGTCAATTAACTAGGGCCAGTTCTCTAGAGGGCAGATGGGAAGGATTTTTGGTGCTTGGCAACTTGCGCTTCTTAAGTGTAGGGCAAGGCGTGCAGTACAACGAATTTCCAGGCAGCGCAAGCGTGAGCAAATCCTAAGTGTGCTGGCACACGCGGACTCTGCGGACAGCCAACGCCAGACGCGTGACTACTATAAGTACATACGGATGGTCGCTCCTAAGACTCGAGGACAGAAGATTTGCCTAAGAGATGACAATGGGCAACTACAAAATCCTGAGCAAGAATGCCAGCAGCTCACCAACTACGTCAAGGGCTTATTCACGGGCCCAGTGTTTGAGCCGCCGCCGCTCGAGCCCTTGCCTCTGGAGTGGTTCACGGAGAAGGAATGGATTTCAGCATTCAAGCAACTGCAGAGCCACAAAGCTGTTCCCAACGGTGCAGCTAGCATCCAAACGTGGAAGCAGTTCAGTGACAAGGTTGCTCCAGCACTTAAGCGGGTGGCTCAACAGACTGTCTGCCACTGGAACCCAACCATACCTACAGAATGGTCCAATGTGCAACTGGCCTGGCTCCCAAAGCCAGGGAAAAGCACATCGACCCCTGCTAATCTACGAACAATCGGATTGATGGGTGGAGACACGAAGGCGTGGTTGTGTATACTGAAGAAGAAAGCCAACCCCTACATCCAAGCTGCCTTGCAGGACATACCTCAATATGCTTACAGAGCTCAGGCATCCACAGCAGATCCATTACTCCGAGCCAGTCAGCATTTGCCACAAAGTGCGCGCAATGCTTGCCAGCTGCACGGATGACCTCACCTCGCGCCTAGCGCATCAGCCAGTCACCCTGCTGCTTGGAGGCATAATGGTCAGCTTGGACCTCTCTAAGGCATTTGACTCCATAACGCATGAGGAGATGTATCTTGCTCTCACAGACACTGGAATGCCCAACAGTTTGGCGGGGATGCTACTTCAGATACATATAAATACTAAATTTCATGTGGTTCACAAGGGACAGACCCAGACCGCGCAAATGGGCAGGGGTCTTCGCCAGGGATGCAGTGTTGCCCCCATGATCTATGCTGCATGGACGTGTAGAATGTGCCAGCGTCTATCTCAAAAGCTTGGACAAGGTTGGCCCCAGCGACACATGTCTGTATATGCAGACGACAAACATGGCTTCTGGCAGATTCATGGTCCCAATGACCTGCACAAGGCGCGGAATGATATTGGTATCATGATTCAAGTGATAACTCAGCTGGGAATGACAGTGAACAGCTCTAAGTCGCGTGTTGTCATTGCTTTAAAGGGCTCAGCGCACACTCGACTTATGAAGCAAATCACCAAGCAGTGGAATGGGCAGCAATGTCTCATGGTGCCCTATGCTGGCAGTACGCTGTACATTCCTGTTCATGATACTCTTGAGTACCTGGGCATGAAGTTGAGCTATGGCAAATTTGAAGTGCAGGCAGCGCAGCACCGGGTTCAGCAAGCTCAAATTGCATTCGGTCAGCTAAAAACTCCGCTACGTACAAATGGAGCATTGAGCCAACGGCGACGCATACAGCTCTACAAAACATGCATCCTTCCATGCATACTTTATGGTGTTGTAAGCGTTGGCTGCACGGTGGAAGTCGTCAAAGTTATCTCCAGTGCGGTGGCCAGACACATGCGCAAGGTTTGCAGAGTGTATGAGAAGGGCGTCTCGAATGAGCAAGTTCTTCAGCAGGCGGGCATTGACATATATGATGACCTTCGCAGGCGAGTGAGCTCACAACTGCTGGCCATACAACTGGACTCTGCCAGGTCCCCGGAGCTTCTCAGCATGGAGCTCAGGCGGGCTGAAGCGCTTCAACTTCACTATGATAGGGTTTATGAGGTTGCTAAAAGTAGGCCTGATTCCCACCTCTTAAAGAACGTTGTACTTGAGTGCGAGTTCCCGTGCCCGGTTTGCGGCATTTATTATGGCACGCAGTCGGGACTCCAGCAGCACATTCATCAACGACACCCAGAGGTGGAGCTGCAGGCCAGGGTGGACTTCGATAGATCCAAACATTGCTTACACGGGGCGCCAACTTGCAGGTTTTGCAAACACAGATTTGGTGACTGGCAGGCCCTACGGAAACACTTGACGCAAGGAATGTGTTCGGCAATGAAGGCTGAAGTTGCATCGGGTGGGAATGCAGAGTCTTTGCTACACAAAATCGAGCAGGACGAGATGCTGCACATTCCCGCCCCTCCGGTTGCTGAGTGGGAACAGGACCAGCCCTTTGCACTTCAATATCATGCAGTCCTACATGCTCCCAATCACAGCTTGAACGAGCATGCCGAAAAATTCGAGCCCAGAACTGCAAGTGTGTGCTGTGTGGCCAAAGAATTACCGCAGCAGGGCACATTAAGACGCACTGGCGCACAGGACATCCGAAAGCCTGGCAAGCTGCGGCCCGCGAATCCGAGGCCCTTGCCGGCAGTCTGTCGGCAACTTTTAAAAGACCGTGTCAATATTGCGGAAGCCAGGCTAAGAACACTAAAGCACACTCTCGCCAATGCCCCAGTTTCTTTCAGATTGCAGCAGTAAGACATCTCAGACACATCAAATTCTCGGAGAAAGACTATGCATACATCCAGCCAGCAGCTCCCAAACAAGACAAGGCCAATCCGCAGTACAAGACCTACACTGCACCGATCCAGCAGCTGCTACAAGGAGCAACAGCCTGCAAAGTTACTCCCGAAACGGTTTCGACCACAGGCACTGCAACTCCATCAGGATCTCAACCTGAACTACCAGCAGGTGTGTCGGTGCCTCGCTCTCAACAAGATGGCACAATTAGATGCTTTTTCAAGCCACCTGCAGGTGTGATTCGCGAGGAGGACCGTGCAGCTGCAACGGAACCTCAAGGTGGACCTTGCCAGTGTCGTATTCGCCTCCAAAATCCACACAACCTGTGCTATATAAATGCGTGCTTCCTGTCTATGACCTATGGCTTGGACATGGCAGGAGTTGCCACTGCACCGCTGCAGTCTGTCCTAAACTTGACCCAGAACGCCGTGGCGCGGAACCTACCGATCAAACTCACGCAAGGAAACCGCTTTCGTCAGCTAGTGCCTACATGGATCTATGATGAGGTACAGAAAGATGCAGCAGAGTATCTTCAACAGCTCTTGCAGGCACAGCAGCTACATTCGGTACAATGGGATGCTCGCAAGCTTGGTCTGGCAGGATTACAGCTTCGAGCTCATGGCGATCTTCCCATACCCATGCCGTTACCTCCTCAGGCAAGAGAGCTGCAGGATGTGATCACACACTGGAACACCTGTGGTGATACACATGCCTTGGCACATGAGAGTGGCTGCATTTGCACACAGCTCAATCGGTACCTGAGGCTGGACCAAACAGCCAAGCTTGCCACTCCAATACGCTTTGACAGGCCGGTCTATGTGCCACGGTTCACGCAAAATCTACAGCTTGCCTGGGATCAGTACATTGTGACTTCAACAATCATACATTTGGGCAGGCACACCCACAGCGGCCACTATCGTGCGCTTCTCAGGGTAAACGACCAATGGATGTACACTGATGATTCAGTTCCAGCTAACGCGGTCAATATGAGTCGGATGTTGGAATCAAATGTGTACCTCCTTTGGCTGAAGCGATGCTGAGCTTGGAAGCACCTCCTCGGCCCGCCTCTTATCCTTAGCAATGGCGGAACAGGAGCATCTCCGTGATGACATGGATGAGGACAAGGCCTCCCAGATCGAGGAAAGCATGTTCCGGCAGTATTTTCCGGCTGGTGTCAATATGGACACCTTGAGCACGGCGCCGCCTTCTACGGCCGGGACGGAGGGTGAATGAAGCGGGTCGCGACCCCAGGCGGCAAAGCTTTCAGCTGGACAGAAGGGTCAACAACGAGGCAAGGGCCAACAGAAGGAGGATGATCCCTGGTCTAACTGGGGACGCTCGAAGCGAGCCTATCAAGAGGGCTGGGGACAATCCGATGCCTGGGGCAGCGGCAGCGGGGATGGCCAAGGCCAAGACAGGCGTGGCAGATCCGAGCTCCTTGAAGAGATCAAGGAGCTTCGCCGCAGTATGTTCCAGTTACAGAGATTGGCCCGAGGATTATTTAGGCGCTTTGCGCCCTGAAACGTCCTGGACTCTGGGATAAACCTTGACATCTCGGATAGCCTTGAGGAGGAGGAGGCCAAGGTCGGAGAACACCAAGACGGTGCAGAAGGTGTCCAGGTCCATGAGGTTACAGGGTCAGGGGTGGAAGGAGACAGAGCGACCAAGCGGCCCCGGAGGAAATCACCGGCACAGATCAATGGTCGCAACTTCACTCATTTCCTTCGCCCAACACAGCAGGCTCAAACAAGATCGGTGAGCACCATGACGCATTTCAGCCGAGAGTGCCTTGAGTCTGTACACTGCATCGGCAAATGCAGGTTTTTCACTGGCCTCATTAAGGGACTGGGATTGGGACGAGCCGCAGCCTCAGAACAGCTACGAGGCATTGGCACAAGGATGTCTGCGCGGCAGATGGGTGTACTTCTCGCAACTCCGAAGGCTCTTTGACCTGCTCCCCACTGTGCAGCATACCAGGCATGTCTCAAAGCATGCCAGGACGCAAGAGCTAGAGCCCAGGTCCATTACTCTCGGTGCATGTGTCCATGGAGGCATTGCATCGGTCCACAATGACACCAAGCCCCTTTGCACTGTCGAGCAGTAGCAGGGCGCAGTTGCAGGTAGACTAGTGTGGTGCAAGAGGCCACACAATTATTGATCCCTTTGCTGCAGTGGGCCTGCTAATGCAAAGTCTATGCGTGAATGGGCTGCTGTTGCCTATAATCCACTGTCCTGCAAACCTGACAGGCTACAACACATCTTGCGCGAACTTGATTTCAACACATTCATTGGGCTCCAGGGCACTAACAGATGGGCCTCTGCAGACGAGTTGGAAGTTCGGCAGTTCAAGGTTGGAAAGTATCATGTGTATATGATTTCCCTTGCAGGCCTGGCTGCTTGTATACGCAGAGGGGTGCAGGTGTTATTGTTGCACTTCATGGGAGGGCCTTCAGTCCGAGAAACGTTGTTAAAGTCAGTTCTCCACCAAAGGAATTCTCTGGCAGACTTGGTGGAGTACGTGTCAAACGCAAAGACGCTGATTTCTGCATTCTGTCGGTGTACGTACCAGTTGAGCCGCATAAGCAATCTGAGCAACGGTTGGTGGCCCGATTGTGGTCATATGTTGATTGGGTTATTAGTCAACTTCCTGGCCGTTGTGTGCCTATCATTCTGTGTGATGCTAATGGACGTGTTGGCAGCATTCCTTCTGACGGGATTGGTGTTGCAAATGCGCAGCGAGAGAACTACAATGGCAGCCACTTGCGTCGTTTGGTTGATCAGCAGCATTTGGTCGCTGTTAACACTTTTTTTCCGATTGGACATACATGGAGGGGTAACATGGGGACGACATCTCGCATTGATTATGTGGTGTTGCCTCAATCGCTATTTGCGAATGTGTCATGCTGTCGCTTGCTTCATCGGTCGGCGGCCAAGTTGCAGTGCATCGGTGCCCCAGGTTGGAGGGATCACAAGCCTGTTCAAGTCGTTTTTCAACATACACTTGCATATCAGTCGACCTGTGATTGTTCGCTTGAACACGCTGCTTGGGACAAAGATCGGTTGGTGCGCGATTTGTTGTATGGTGACCGCCGTGAGTCCTTCTTGCGTGAAGTGGAAATGCGCTGCATGGATTCTGCTTGGGATTCAGTCAATGTTAATGATCCCAACAAAGCTTGGGCGAGGCTCAACCAAACGGTATATGAAGCGGCCAAAACTTGCTATGTTCGAAAGGCGGCAGTGCAGCGTGAACGACCTTGTGATACTGTTCTTGCTTTTGAACGCATGGTTGATGCCCGGACTGAGATGGTGCAAGCCCCGCCTGCCCGCAGGATATTTCAGCTGGGGTCTGGTGCCCCAATGTTCGAAAACATGCGTGTTATGCTGGAGCGGTGGAGGCTTGTGGCATGTTACTGGCGACGACGTAGGGAGCATGACAAACTTTGCAGGCGTGATCGCTTGCAGCGCGACATGTCCATGGTACATGAGTTTTCATATTATTACCGAACCAGGCAGATGTCAAACATGTGGCAGTTGGCGCGGCGTCTATCGGGTAAATCGTTGGGGCCCAAACGACGACGTTATGACAAACCCATTCGTGAACAGCCTGATAAGGCAGCGTGGGGCACATTCATGGCACACTCAGGGCCTGATGGTGGATGCCAGGCAGTGGTCAGCGACTAATGATCAACAGCAGGCGCGCAGTGCATACATGGATCGTGCGATTGCCGCAGAACTTGCACATCAGGACATGCGTGATATTTCCAAGCGTGTTTGGCAACATAAGCTTCGCAAGGCAGTTCCACCGTGGAGCGCGCCGGCTGAAGTCTGGCGAATGTTATTTCGGCCGGACTGGTTCTTGCGGCGGCCCTTGTATGGAGTCGGTTTTTGTCCTCCGTCGAATCCCACTTTTCACTTCCGGCGACGTTTCTTTCACTTGTTGGTCACTGTTCGTATGTACAACGCAACACCCCTCCTGTGGAATACAAGCTTTGGCCACAAAATCGGTAAGAACAACAAAAAAGATGGATGTGCAGCTGTGCGTGTGGTCAATTGTTGGACCCTGTTGGGAAAGGCTTTTATACGACTATGTGGGCGCGTGGTCGGCCACAGTCTTACCGACATTATGCATCAGGCTACATTTCTAACAAGAGCCGCTTGGATGCTATCGTTCAACAACATGTGGTGGCTTTCCGTGCTCGGCAGGCCGGTGTGTCGCACTGCAAATCTTTCTTTGATGTGGCAAATGCTTTCAACAGCCCTTCGCACGACATTCTTGGCCGTCGGATGCGGATGGTTGTTCATCGTCGGGACTTTGAGCTCATGCGTCAACGGTATGCGTGCACTGCGGTATGCATTGATGCTTCAGATGGCTTGCTGTGCTTCTCGCCGCAAACGGGAGCTTTGCAGGGAGACTGTTGTGCATCCAGCATGTTTTTGGAGGTATACCACCCTTGTTTGGACGATTGGTTGGACGGCATTCGGCAGAAGCTTCCAGATACGGGGGTGCAGGTTGTTGACCCCATCAATGATGTTGAAGTGGATGTGTCTGTATCTTCGTATGCTGATGACGTGGCAAAGCTTAGCGTGTTGGCGCGACCAAGCGAAATGCCTACAGTGGTTGGGGTTCTCAATGGGGAGTTGGACCGGGCCTTGGCGACAGCAACAATGGCGCAAAACAAGGACAAACAAGAGCATGTTGTTAGTTTTTCTGGTAAGGGCAGCTATGATAATTTTAGATGGGCTTTGGGTGGTCAACTCCTTCCCGGAACAACCACAACCCACAGCAAATACCTCGGTGGCATTCAACATTTCAAACATTGCGCAGATCATGAGCTGGATCAAAGAGAGCATGCTGCTCGTTCAAGTTGGCTTGCTATGGGCAGGTTTTGGTCACGAAGTAGCCTTCCGCGGTTTGCCATTTGCATCGTGTTTGCTGGCATGGTTGTTGCGCCGCTGTTATCTGGTCTTGAGGCTCTTGTGCTTACTATGTCGCAGTTCCGACGGCTGGACGCATTCATCCAAAAGTATGGCCGAAAGCTTATGCGGGGTGAAGCATGTGAAAAACAGGTCTTGCCGGATGGCAGCACTACCTTGCAGCGTCCGCACAGCAAGTCTGGCACTACTTGCGTCTCGTTCCTTGTCAGATTGAGTTACGCATTCGGCGGTTGCGTTGGTTGCAAAGTATGGTGTCTCGACCTGCGCTCCACAGCAATGTGCTCGCTGCAATGTTTGGTCGATTTCCATGGGACAATCCTCGGCGGCCTCGCTGTAGCACTGACACCAACCCTTGGGCTTCGCAACTTTTGGAAGATGTGCAGGCCCTGGATGAATTGGATAGTGGACGTCATTGGGTTACAAGTTTACAGGACAACATTTTTGGAATATTTGCTGAATATCGCCATGAGTTTCTGTTGGTGGATACATCTGAGTTGCGCAGCAAGTTCCGCTCCCATGAAGTACCCCCGCCGGGGTGGTGCATGCCCTCATTGGACATCCACGATGAACCTGCGCCTGCTGATGATG
>CAJNDV010030624.1:4845-17472 GCA_905221635.1 Symbiodinium sp. CCMP2456 | reverse complement strand
TTATAACCCCTATTAGGGGACTTACATAACCCCACTTATAACTACCCATGAACCCTACCCTAAACCCTTAACCCTAAACCCTTAAAGGAACCCTATAACCCCACTTATAACTACCCATGAACCTCCAAGTAGGGGTCAGGGTTTAACGGTACGTCGCTCGGAGACTCATCTGTGTGAAGCTTAGAAGGGCCGTCTAACCCTAACCCCCCAGGTACCTACTATATAGAGAAAAAGTGCCCCTAGGGCCCTATATAGTAGGGACTTGGGGGGTTAAGGTAATCTAAATCTGTTGTTTAGCGCCGCAATGTCATCGCAGGTGTGTTCTGGCACGTGGCTGGAGCCTAGAACGACCGTCTGCAATGACATAGATAGGTTTGGAACTACTAGGCGCAATGTGAGCTGCTTCAAGGTAGGTGCAGGTTGCTGATCTCAGGACCGGGGCTTTGTGTGAAACCCTGCGGTGCGCGCGAGAAAGAACAAAATTTGCTGTAAGAGAAAGCTCATTCTCAACATGAACATTCGGGTACCTTTGTAAATAGATAACCATTCAGACAATCATGTGCAGGTTTGCACCTAGGCTAGCGGTTAGGTTATGTTTCATTTCTACGTACATGGACGCAGTCTTCAAACACTGCTGAAACTCGGTATGGACATGGTGCTAGCTGCTAGATGTCTTTTCCAACAACAGAGGCTCGTGATCCGTGTTTGCTTTTTTCGCGGTCAGCGTTTCTCCGGAAGCCAGCTAGCAGATTGGCAGAGCACATCAGGGCACTGTCTTGGGGCCCTTCTTCTCTTAAGTACAGCATAGACTAGAAGTCCATCACAGAGGTAACTGGGCTTCTGCGGTTTTTGGCCATAGCAGGTTTTCTGTTTCACAAGTGCATCTTTCCGTGAGGCCGCCGTGTCTGCTGCGCGGAAGGAAGATCTTGAAGCGACCGCACAGCCGCAGGCACCTTGGAAGCCTCGGTGAAATCAGAAGCCCGGACCCTAAACCCTTTTACACAACAAAAAGGGTCCACCCCGAGAACACACACCTTTGGTCGGATGAACCTCATCAGCCCTCCAATGCATTAGATTAGATTTTCGTCGGAATACGTTTACAACCATGGCCTTACTGTTTCAAGTTTAATGTTTAGGTTCCGCCATTGGGTCGGGAGTTGTCGATTCCGGTGTGCATTTCGTGGACCAGGAGCGGCCGGATGGTTCAGTGTTTAAGATTTACGGAGTGCGGGTGTAGGGTGTAGGACTTCACAACGCGGCTTGTATGGCTAGGCGCCGGCACGTCTGCACATGAGTATGCTATCTTGCATGCTTTCAGATGTGTGACAATACGTAGACATGGTGTCTGAGTGACTCTGCCATGCCGGATATATGGATTCATACACATATCACTCTGTTGTCAATGTGTGTTTCGCGCATGTTCATGTTTTACATGTCATCGAAATCTTACGTGCGTTACAGATGCAGTTCGTGTATATCAAAATATGATATGTATTTGTTTGCATGTAAGGCTCTCAACATGTGTGCGGCTGGATGTGTGCGGCTGTATGTATGTATGTATGTATGTATGTATGTATGTATGTATGTATGTATGTATTATGCGATTATGTCTGTCTGTCTGTATGTATGTACCTACGTATGTATGTATGTATGTATGTATGTATGTATGTTTGTTTGTTTGTTTGTTTGTTTGTATGTCTGTCTGTAACTACTTGTACGTGTGCATGCCAGTGTGTGACTGTGTAGGTATTTCTCTGCGTGTGTGAATATCTGTATGTACAAGCACATGTGCAAATGTGTGCATGTGTGTTTACATATATATATATATATATACATTTTTCATTTTAACATATGTATGCATGTATGTACCTATGTATGCGTCTACGCATGTGCATATATATATATATATGCTCATATATATATATATATGTATGCATACAGGTATCAGTGCTGCACTCTGACTCATCACGTCAGGTGGTGGTGCCGATCTTTGCACGCGCGGCAGGCGGCTGCCGGGGTTATTTACGAATGGTTGTTTTCTCAAGTTCGCAGCGGCCCGCAAGACTCGGACTGGCAGCAGCAACATTAATCGATGTGGTAGCAACGACCCGATGGAGCCTAGTCATGCCAGCAGTAGTGGTAGCATAGTGGATGCGCTACAAAGTAGCATGGCCGTGATGTGATCACTGAGGATGTAGAGTTCAAGGCATTGTTGCCTCGGTGTATGTAGCTGGAGTGCGGCAGGCGGTTTACCCGATACCTGACGCCCTGATCCCTCACTCCATGCAATATTCGCGCCAGGCTTGAGAACCCGGAAGCCTCCAGATACGAAGACGCGGACATACAAGCAAATGTAGTTTGACTAGCCCGAACCCCCCAGGTACATACTATATAGGGTACTAGAGCCCCTAGGGCCCTATATAGTAGGCACTTGGAGGGTTAGGGTAGTCTCTACATACACATGCACAGGCACATCCACGCGCGACGAGTTGTTGTAGCTTACTCCCAGCAGTTGTGACGACATGCAGTTTTCTGTACTTCAGTCTCACTTCCGCCGTGCGCCAGGTAGGGCAGCAGCACAGCAACCCGGTGCGGGCTAAGATCTCGGATCAAGCTTTCAGTTCCTCCATTCGACGAACTTGGAGGTTCATGGGTAGTTATAAGTGGGGTTATAAGTCCCCTATACTAGGGGTTATAATTATAGTTACCCTACTTATAACCCTACTTATAACTAGCCATGAACCTCCAAGAAGGAGTTCAATCTGTGCATCACCTGCAGAGATCTGCTTTGGCGTCTAAACTACTTTTGCATGCAAATGTGAAGGTCAGCAACATTCGAGCCGCAAGACAGGCTATCCAGACTAGTAGACTTCCAAACTCGGGAAGCTTCGCCAATATAGGGCACCTTGGGGCGGGGAAACGGAAGAGAAAGCGTTTTGTTCTCAAGATGTCCCTGGCTGTTAGCAAAGACGACTTGATTCCAAACTCCCGGCACGCAACAAGATAGAGCCTAAAAGTCCATGGTGAATCCCAAAGCTTCGCCCTCAGCCCCTGCAACCCAAAACCTCAGCCGCAAAACCCACCAAACACTGCATCCCTGAACCCTGCAGTTTGGAACCCTGCACCATCCTCAACCAAGCCCGTGTGAGTTACATTGATGCGTCCCATTCAGAACCCTTTGTCATGGGGTCTACGCTCCAAAGCCGAATCCCCAAAAGCTCCCAGCACAGTAATCCCCAGTCCCAAACCCGAAACGCAAGGCCCTAAAGCCGAAAGAACCTAAACCCTAAACCCTAAAACCCAGCCCCTCACAAGGCCGAGACACTGCGAAAGTCATGAACCGCGCTGCCAGCGCTGCAACAGAGGACAGAAGGGCTGGTCCTTTTTGTTGAAGGGTTTAGGGTTTAGGGTTTAGGGTTTAGGGTCTTGTTGGGCACCTCGTGGCACCGTGGCTTATCGCAGTCCAGCAAGGAAGGAGCTTATAATTGTTGGGCTTACCATAAGACGTTTACCATCCTAAAGTCGGGGACTGGACAAGCAATTTCAGGTAGAAGTCAATCGACGCTAATCCATGTTCCAATTTCCCAGGCTCACCGTGTTTGAGTTGAGTGCATTATGCAGGAAGTTGGGGCTCAGTGGTGGTAGTGTGTGCTATACTAAACCCTAAACCCTAAACCCTAAACCCTAAACCCCTAAACCCTAAACCCTAAACCCTAGACTTTGACCGCATCCTGTTTGCAATGGACATCATAGGCATCGGTGGGCCTGATGGAGACATGCGATGAAGAGTCCTGAAGTTTGGAATTCACGTGTTTGTTCGGTTACTTGATGCACTACAGAGTGTAAACCCTAAACCCTGAACCCTAAACCCCTAAAAATTCGGCTTCATGAAAATCTTGAACCCTTAACCCACGAAAAATTCGGCTTCATGAAAACCCTGAACCCTATAAACCCCTCAAGATTCGGCTTCATGGCAACCTGTGCAATGGTAGCTTAGGCCCTGTCACTTCAGAGGATCTCCCGAAAGGCCCCTTCAGACCCAAACCTGCGCTATGTTTAGGGTTTAGGGTTTAGGTTTAAGGTTCAGGGTTTAGGGTTTTGGGTTTAGGCTGCTATCCTAAATCCTCAGCCCAACACTGCCTCCTCATCTAGGGGCCTTAATAATCTGAATAGGGTTTTGGGGGGGGGTTCATCACTATAATTCTCCTATAATAGATCCTTTAATAGGTCCCAAACCATCACTATAACTATAGTGTAATAGGTCCCCAAACCATCACTATAGCTATAGTATAATAGATCCCCACACCATGCCTATAGTTATAGTATAATAGATCCCCAAACCATCACTATAGTTCTAGTATAAATAGATCCACCAAGCCTAGATTATGTAAATCCCGTGTGGCTGCAAGGCCGGGGAGCGACTTGGCATCTTCACGACTCAGCAGCTCGCAGAGGCTGGTCTCCCTTTGAGCTCGCAAAAAATGTAGGGGCCTCTATAATTACCAATATTATTTTGGGGGGCTCCTTGTTTGAATTATAGTATAATGGGCCCCAAAATAATATAGGTAATTATACCCTAACCCCCCAGGTACCTACGATATAGGGGACTGGAGCCCCTAGGGCCCTGTATAGTAGGTACCTGGGGGTCAGGGTATAGTTACCTATATGATTTTTTGGGGTGCCTTGTTTGAATTATAGTATAATGGGCCCCAAAACCCTGTTCTAATTAATAAGGCCCCTATATTCATGGTGGCTGTCCAAGTTTGATCGTCCTTGTAGGCCTTTGGGATGCTTTGGGAAAAAGGGCAGGGTTTTACAGAGGGCCTGGCAGTTGCGGGCTCAGAGACTAGGACTGACTAGGATACTGCAAGTAAACAAAAAGTTTGCTTAATCATGCGATCCATCTTGCATGTACATGCACACGAACATCAACAGTTAATTACCCCTACGCCTGTGCATACCTTTGTTCGTTCGTGTGCGCTGGTACCTACATGTGCACGTATGTAAGTGTGTATGCATGTACCCTGCCCCTCTGTCCCCTCCCCCGCGCCCCAGCCTGCTTGAGGTTTTCTGTGGTGTGTGCTGTCCCTCCCTCCCCCCCTCCCGTGGTTTGCGCTGACCTTGCCATTTCTCGACCCAGACGTCGTGGACAGGCCGCCGAAGCTGCCTCCAACGAGGCCTCACGTGTGTTGTCTTCCGGCCTGGTCCTTGGGCGACACGGCTTTGTGGGGTCGGGCTCTCTTCTAAGACCCCTTGGCTTGCTTCAGAAGCTTCCGGCGGCTCCTTTGGGTGTAATGTAAGGGTCGGAGGCATCGATGCAGGAGCTCGCTTCCGGGACGTAGGCTTGTTCAGTCTTTGGGAGGTTTGGGGTTGCGAGGTTTGGGTTCACTCTTGGACATGACTTTCCACATGGTTACGAGGGTGCAGGCAAGCTGCTTGGTGGGTTGTGCTGGAGGGTGCACCCTTCAGGAAGATTGAGGAGTGGCGCATGGCGTGTTTTGTAGCTGTTGTCATTGTTGTCGGCCGTCGTCTTGGCGGTGGTAGCCGGGGCGACGGCAGTGAAGAGGGTGGTGTTCTCTCATGATTACTGTTCTTATCGCGTTCAGCTTTGCTGTTGCGCTGGCTGCCGCTGTCGGACCTTTGTTGGTTGGAGCGGAGGCGGGGTGTTGCTGCTGTTGTTGCTGCAGCTGCGAATGTTTTTTGCTATGTCAACTCTATTCCAATTCAGTACATATACGACTGATGTATGGACCTCTCTCAGCTTTGCACGTCACATCTGCACTACCCTCAAGCCCTCGAGAAACCTGTTGTTCGAGGGCTGGAGGGTAATGAAGATGTGTCTAGATCATAAGATCCCTTGGATTGGTTAGACACTCTTTAAAGAAGGGCGAAACGAAGCCAAAGGTCCGAGACCGGCAGCAGCAGGCGCGGCGGTCAAGTGCAATGTTCGGGTCTGAATAGTTACTAATTAGTATTACTAACTATAGTATTACTAGTTCGTCTCACTAATTAGTTTTACTAACTGGTGTTACTAATTAGGATTGCTCCTATGGCTCCTGTTCTCTTAGAAATGTTAAACTATACCAGCATACTATTGTACATGGTTCGTCGAATGGTTCGTGTTCAGGCAGATATCAGCACACTATGATGCATCCCAACGCACTTTTCTAGCTGGACAAGTGTGACTGCAGCTTGTGGGTAAACTGTGGGCTCACGGCTTGAAAGTAAACTCACAGCCCTAAATCCTCAGCCCTTAACCCTATCCCCTAAACACCCTCATCAAATGCCAAGGTCTTTTGAGAGCTTCAAAACAATCTTTAGGAAGGGGAAGAGGTCTTCTTGTGGGAGCCTTTCAGTGCGTCGGCCGGGTTGAGGGTTCGTATAAACCCTGAACCCTAAACCCTAAACCCTGAACCCTAAACCCTATACCCTTATAGGGTTTGGGGACAAGTGCCTGCTCCTTTTCTCCACTCCCTTGAAGCTCCTCTCTCACCTGGGACCCCGGGCTCCGAAGCCTCCGATGCTCCAGGCCGAGGAAAGGGCGTCGTTGCCTCGGCATTCAAGAGAAGCTTAGGGTTTAGGGTTTAGGGTTTAGGGTGCATGTTTCCGGTTAGAACTTAAAGGTTCGGACAGAGATCGCCTTTGATCGTGGACCTTCCAAGCATGACTAGTCCTGAGGCATGGCTGATTCCTGTCGGACGAAAGTTGAGATTTTAGACTTGATGTGATCAACTAAATACCTATGCCCACCTACTGGATACCTACTTGGAGGTTCATGGCTAGTTATAAGTAGGGTTATAAGTAGGGTAACTATAATTATAACCCCTAGTATAGGGGACTTATAACCCCACTTATAACTGCCCATGAACCTCCAAGTACCGGACCGATCTTCCTACCCACCTCTCTTTTTCAGGTAGTTGCAGCCCTCTCTCCCGGGCTACCACAGTCCAGAGCCACGCGGCTTAGAGCCTTCACATGCCTTAATCGTTGGAGCCTTTAAGACTCTAGCCTGCAGCCTACCCTACCCTTCCCAAGCCTCTGAACCCTTCCAACAGCCCTTGACAACAGCTCCAGAGCTTTGCTAGTCTTGGGTCCGAATGATTATCCTGTGGCCCTGTGGTAATTCAATTAATGTAGGGGCTTCAATAATTACCTATATTATTTTGTGGGTTCCTTATTGTAATTATAGTCTAATGGTCCCCAAAACCCTGTTCTAATTCTTAAGGCCCCTACATTATCCAGCCCCCCCATATTAGACTAGAGCCATGGCTTCGTTAAGCACTTGGCTGCTTTTGGGCTCCGTCTGGCGGCCGTCGGCAGAAGACTGCGTCGTGACGGTTCCGACATGGGCTGAGGGCCTAAGACAAATATGTACGTTATGTATAGACATGTTCATCGTGGTTTAGGATGCGCGAAAGAAGCGGCAGAGATTTTGCTTGCGCATGCGAGTGACTGCAATTTGATGAGGGCTCCAGCGCCCTAGAACCCAGAACCCTAAAAGCCAAACCCGAAACAGTTTGTTTAGAAAACTAAAATGCAGAGGCCGTCGATAACCCCGGACATGATTGACAGTTTCGATTGCTTGTCGTTATAATACCCCACTCCGGGAAGGACCTACACAGCCAGCACCATAGCAACGTTTGCGGCATAGGGTTCAGCTTACAAAGACTAAATAAAGAACGCTTGTGGACAGAGAGGTGGATCCAACCCAGCGCGGCGTCGCGCAGGGACGGCTCGTGGGTGCAGGTGCAAGGGACCTGCTAGAATCTCGAGAAGAGACCGCAGTAAAGGACGTTGTTGAGGATTCAGTGGCTTGAGACATTGGAGATCTGCTTTAATGAAGCTATGACCGGCTGCGTAGTGAAAAGCTCGAGAAGAGTAGATGTGCCCATTGCCTTCGGGGTCCAGGATACGGACATCATGATGCGTTGCAGAACGCACCATAAATCCAGAGACCCATTGAGGAGATTCAACGCTAAAACATCTGGTTGTTTAGATATGTCCAAAAGTTTTTGCGGGCTTGTGTGTCAGCAGCGCATCTTACGAACCGGAGGACCTCCTTCCCTGACTGAGGCATCGAGGATGTGAACAACGAGCTGCTTGCCTCATCAAGATCTATAACCCTCAACCCTAAACCCTATACCCTAAAACCCGAACCCTAAACCCTAAACGAATCTATAGGCTAGTTCTGCCTGTCTGGCGCCTCGGAACTTGCTACGAGAAGTCCGAAAGATTCTGAAAGTTGGGGTTCTCGAGCCAACGGCCGAGGGGGACTTGCGCGCTGAGGCTTTACGGCGGTCTCTACACAGAGATGGTGTATGGAGACTCCTTCGAGGAGCCGCGGAACAACAAAAAAACAACTTCACCATGTTGATCGAAACCGGTCCCTCAAAAACAGCCGTGTTTCTCGTTGAAGTCTTGGATCTCTTGGGTTTGTTCCTAGTAATCCTAATTGCGGAATGGGGTTTTGGGTGAGCTCGCGAGGTTTCCCGTTACGAGTTCAGTGACTTCACTCTGCGCACTGCTCGCAAACCCTACGGTTACCAGAACTGGGCCACAGAATTAGAATATGGTCTGGGCTCATGCCTGCTACTTCGGTTCTATGCAGACTGGAGAGGAATGAGTGTTCAAGTTTGTAGATCCATAAATTTGAGTTTCCCTCTTCAGCGCAGACTCTGAATCCAAGGGTCAATTGGTGTAAGGGCCTCAATTTACCAACCTGCCCAATTTATCAGAAACCCTTATATGTGTTGAACCTATAGGTTCAACTTATATAGCCCAAGCCTAGAGCCCCAAGCCCTAAACCTTGGATAGTGCCCGAATCAGTAACAGTTGGATAATGTTCATAATCGAGATATAAGGCCCTTAATCGTGGCCCTGTTATAGACTGTTACTGTATTGGGGCAGTACTTGGAGGTTCATGGGTAGTGATAAGTAGGGTTATAAGTGGGGTAACTATAATTATAACCCTATTAGGGGACTTATAACCCCACTTATCACTACCCTAAACCCTAAACCCTAAACCCTTAAAGGAACCCTATAAAGCCATTTAATTATAACCCATATTAGGGGACTTATAGCCCCACTTATAACTACCCATGAACCTCCAAGTACCCTAAACCCAAACCCTAAACCCTAAACCCTAAACCCTAAACCCTAAACCCTAAACCCCAAGCCCTAAGAGTCTCTGAAGTCCCAAGGAGCCTCCCACTGACGGCGTGAGCGGTGCTGACTTCGTTCAGCCTATCCCAGCCTTTTCCGGGCGCCTCGATGTTGTCGGAATGATGATATACCTACACCTATCTGCATGTATGTAGTCCGTGGTGTAATTATACAATACAGCTTTTTGTCTCTTTCATTATGTGTGAAAAGACAGCATAAGCATGTACATATTTCTGCATACATGCATATGTAATGTAATGTATGCATGTATGTGTGTGTAATGTATGTATGTATGTATGTATGCATGCATGCATGTATGTATGTGTATATGTATGTACGTATGTATGTATGTAGGTATGTATGTATGCATGCATTTATGTATGCATGTATGTGCGTATGTGCGTGCGTACGTGCGTAGGTGTGTGTGTGTGTATGTATGTACGCATGCATGCATGCATGCATGCATGCATGTACACAAACATGTATACTATTCATGTGTGCATGTGTGTATATATATATATATCATATAGGTATAGGCACATAAAAATATAAATATATATATATATATATAGATACACACACGTTCATTTTCGCACAGACACACATATACATGTGTATATATATATATAGTCTATCACATATAATATATAATCTTTAACATATAATATATATTATTTAACGTATAACATATAGTGCATAATATATAATATATACTAGATACTTCATGTTTTCTAAGATATAAAACTATATATATATATATGCGTACAGTGTTGGTTGTATAAGATGGAGCGGGAGAGAGCAGTTTGGCGATTTTGGGCTTCGGATATTGGGCATGGGCTGAGCTGAGTGAGGCATGGGTTAAGTCCTTCATCCCAAGCTGAGCGGATGATGACGGGTTAGGTTTGAGTCCCGGGCGTGCGGCTTGCAAATGCCATTGGCCCAGCTTGAGCTTCTCACGGAACTCAACACAGGTCCAGCGTCTTCAGATTTGTCATTTGAGACTTTCAGCTCCTGCAGCTGAGTTCGGACTTCGGTGCCATACACGGCGATAGCAGAACCTTAGTTCTTGCATCTCCACTTGCAAAGAATGCGCTTGAAGCCCAAGGCCAAGCAAGTCCCAGGGGGATGTCAAGGGCTCCTTCAAGCAGTGTTTAGCTCCGCAGCGGGTTCGTTGTTTGTTGGAGTTTACTTTGACCTCAACAAAGGAGGCGTGGGGTGCCAAGGCGGTGTTACAGGAAGTTCCCTTCGCATCGAGGCACGGAGCCAACGCCAACAGATCCTCAGGCCCCTCAAACCGTAGACTCCATAACCCTGAACCCTATAAACCCTAAGCTCTAAATCTGCTAGCAATCCCATCCCAGAGACGTCTCAAGAGCTCCAAACACCGAGTTTCCTTTGGCTTGAGGCGAGGACTCACAAGGCCCACTTGGAAAGTTTGGGCGGCCTCTGAAAGCTCTCGTTTCAACGTGTCCTTCGACCGATTTCATGGTCGGGGCCTCAGGGTCCTTGATCTTTGGAATAGGGTTTCGGTGTATAGTCTAGACTGAATCCTTTAAAGGAGCCCTCACGGAGTAATGTTGGTAATCATCCCTTTTGCGTTTCGAAGTAAAGGTTCGGGCTTTGGGGCTCCCAGCGGTGTGCAGGGGGGGCAGGGCTTCGGGTGTCCAGATGTTGCTTAGTCCTCCAAAGCTTACCGTAATCTGAGTTCAGCGCAAGGATTGGTGGTTCTGGGTGTGCTTACAAATGGTTTCTTTTGGGGAATATAAGATACTGTAATCGTAGTCCGGAACCCTTAAGGACTTAAGGAAGAGTACGACGAATTCCTGCACCCCTCGCTGACAGACCCAAAGGGTCCAAAGGACCTGTACAGTAGAATGTAGGGTTTCTACAGTAGGAATTGCCGTTATGTGAGTTGAGGAAGCATCCCCCTAACAGTACCTGGGCCCTTTAGGAGAAGAGATCCCAGATCTCCACCCCCGTGTCTCTGCTACAAACTACTCTACAACCTGCCCCCTCTGAGGGCCTCTTGCAGGCAACCAGAGCCAGCTGACTCAGATTGGTCAGTATAATCTTCATATTATAGTATAGTCTAGTCTAGTAGAGTCATGAGTATAGTAAGGTATACTGTGCTATAGTATGGTATGGTATTGCCGGCAACCAGAGCCTGCTGATTGGTCAGTAGAATATGATATTGTAGTATAGTTTAACGTCTAGTATTGTATAATGCTACAGTGCAGTACTGTGTAGTGTAGTATGGTGCAGTATAGTCAGTATTGCAGGCAACCAGAGCCAGCTGATTCAGAATGGTGCCATCGCCAACTTCGGCCTGGGACAGCAAGGCATGTACTTTGCTGCGGGCAAGGAGCCACGATTCACGAACTGCAGCTTCACCTGCACCCCCCAAAAAACACCATAAACAGAAACCCTAGAACCCGCGGATGATCAGATGCCGTTGCTTCAATGGGAATGAAGATGTCGGGCCTCGGACTTTAATCTGCAAGAAGATTCCGATGTAGTTCGTGTGTAACTACAGTGTTTAATCCGCAAGTAGATTCCGATGTAGTTCCTATGTAAGTACAATGCAGTTGTAAAACCTACGCAAAGCCACAAACCCTAAACCCGACACCCTAAACTCTGATTTGTTGGAACCTTCGGTCCTTAAACGGGTCTCCGTCTCCAGTGCTTGGGCCCTCTCCGGAGTTCGGATCCACAGTTTGTCAGGGAATGGCAGGGCTCGAGAAGAATCCGCGCATCAGCATTTCTCTTATTCGTAGTATTACATTCATTAGTTTCGTTATTTCTATATGTACTTTGTTACAATGCGAGTTTTACTACTAATCTTTCGTCATGGAATTCGCAAGCATTCTACAAGCTGGAGCGTCTTTTATGTGGCCTCACTTCAACTTAAACTTAAACTTCAGGCCACACCCCAACGTTTAAGAAGGATGCTCCGCAAGACCAAGGGGACCATGTCCAGAGTTACATTGACGCCAGGACTACCGTGGCTTCGTGTATGCAAAAGCGGATGGGTCTGCCACACTCAGCGTGTCTCTCGTCGCTGAACACAACGGCCGGCGGCAGCTTCTGAACTCTACAACTTTCCAGCTGAAGAGCTCGAACACTTGGAGACCCAGACTGCAAACATGGGGAAGAGCATACTATAGGTATAGTATAATGGGCCCCTGACATTAGTCATGACGACTACGATTCTGGTGGGGGTTCGCGGTGAGGTTTTGATGTTGAGACTTCGGACTAGACAAACTCCGGGATTAGTTTGGCCTTAACGTAGTCCCTATATAGGTACCTCGGGGCCAAAGTTGCACCCTTTGGCTTTGTGAAAAAGTCGGCAGCATCTGTGAGACCCCAGGCTGCGCCTTGACTTTCTGCTCACGCCGGCTGCCTCCAGTTTCTGCGCCATGGCCATGCCGTGGCTTGGAGGCGACGGTTTAAGGTTTAGGGTTTGGG
>CAJNDV010030613.1:27943-52538 GCA_905221635.1 Symbiodinium sp. CCMP2456 | reverse complement strand
CTGCGGAGCAGCTTAGGAAGAGGGAGAGGTAGCATGTTGGCAGAGTTCTGCTGGATGGCTTGTCCCTGCGTGTTGCAAAACAGTGTCGGCGCGCCTGCGGGAGTTTGAGCTTTGGCTTGTTAGGATGGGTGAGAGGTGCCTTCGCGGCCATGGCAGCAACTGTGCACGAGCAGCAGAGTCAGAAAAGTTGTGCAACCTGAACATTGGATAAAAAGAGTGTGCATGCAAGTGCAAACCCGAAATCACATACGAATGTCTTATGTCCGGATTCCAAGCCCAAAACTGCAAGCATGCACGGGAGTCAGAACCCAAGAAAGCGTGGGCCCCTGAACCAAGCCTTTGGACCTGAGGAACATGCCGCATAGAGCCCTGCGTCGTTCGGCTTGGCATACTCATCAGCCTGCGATGCGAGGAAAGTCGCAGTCCAGCGGCGAGTTCAACGCTTAGCCGCTTAGCCTTGGTGATCGACTCGGCGAAATAAAGTCCTCGCGAAAGCAGCGAGACCACGACCGACAGCTAAAGCCTCGAGACTCTGGAGATCGGATGGTCCTTTGCCGTACAGGGTGCCAGTGCTGGAGCCAGCGCGGCTGACTTTGAAGTCCGTCTGGCCTGGAACTCTGGAAAGACCACCAGAATCAGCAGAAAACCGAAGGCTGCTTCAGTCCAAGCTGTGGCTCGAGCAAATTGCTTCAGCGGCAGCGGGATTTGTTCCGTGAAAAAGATACCACTCGTTGCCTTGAAGCCGTCAGCTCAGGCATGCTCTGAGCAGGAAGACGCCCTAGAATACAAAGTGGTCTGTCCAAGATGCACTCGCCGTGCAAACGGTTGGCCTCAAGTTTGTGCTGGCCGTGCAGGTGATCTGATGCTACTTCTACCGAGCTCTCACCACTGCCACATTCATTACAGGTATGTCATCAACAACATCCCCGTCCTTCGCTCCTCCAATCTTTTCCATGGCCAGGCTCGTCTTAACATCCGGAAACAACTCCTGAGAGATCGCGACTCGTGACAAATGTCAAAGCATTTGTCAAATTACCCCGGTAGCTTGTGCCATTTTGCCAGATCTCTGGGAGCTCTTCCCTGGCCAGCAAATCGCCACGGCGGCAGGCATACTCCTGGGAGCGGCAAAGCGGCAAATGCTCTCTCGCTGTCGAAAGAGTTAAGAACTCGGTGTGCCTCCCAGGTCTTTTTGTTCTCGTTGCGATTGACGTTCACCACTTCAAAGTCGGCAGGAACCTGGCCGCCATTTCAAAAACTCAGCCGGGTATGGAGCTCCGCCCGACCTTGGGATTTGTCGGATTGTGCTTGGCACGATCCTTGGTGAATGCCTTCCTTGGCAACAGCTGTGCTCTTTCGATTCGCGAACTACCCCACTTTCGCAGGTTCTGTACTGGTGGTTATTGCAGTTGCATGGCTTTGCTCATCGCCCTGTCTTCCCTGTCACTCATGTCGTCTCGCATGGCTTTGCCCACAAATTGCAACTTTGCGGAGTGTCACGGAAGCGGAAGCTGGGACACAACTTTGATTGTGACTTCAGTGTGAGCCCTCGGCCGATCTGAACCCGAAACTTGACAGTTTTGATTGTTGCCAACCTCTTGCTACAAAAATGTGGCGCTTGCTTTGGAAAATCAGAGATTCCAGTTCTCAACAAGAATCCAAGTATTCTGGCTGCTACTGCCGGCCACTGCGACACCTGTCTGCTTTGCCTTAATACTTTGGCAACTACTTGTATTTCTATTCTCGGGAAAGCAGTTTTCGCGCTCAAACCGACAACAACCACCCATGCGGAATCAATCGCATGAAACTGGGAGCCACACCTGTACGTTTCTTTCAAGAGTTTCTGCCACTCATCTTTCTTGCCTACGGCAGCGGGTGGCGTCTGCGAGCACACGAACGAAGAAAAGGAAGCAGATGCAAGTCCACAGACAAAGGCAGAAGCAGCAGGGGAGGACACAGCAGACTTCGCATGGACGCAGATTGTACTTGAGGCATGCAAGTCTTGAAATCCTGTCATGGGGATGAGCTCGTTGAAATCTCCGTCGTGGTTCTGCCAGTAGTCCGGGAACCTGAGTGGACGGTTGCCTGCCCCATCTGCAAACGGCGTGCTGCGTGGGGATCGGACGGAACTTCTCCAGCGGATTCTCTGGCTCTTGTCGTGTGCAACCCTGCCTTGTGCTTGCAGTCCTGGCAATGCTGTGCCAGCAAGGACCATATCAGGGACAGGGGCAAACCAGCTTTGTATCAAAATCAGTTGCCACACAGGCTGCCGACGTCGAAACTTTGCTTCGACTTGCGATTCAACCCGCGAGGAAAGACCAAGAGAAAGATGTCCTTGCACTTCGCGTCATGTTTCTTCGCCTAGCACACATGGCACACACTGTCACCTCACCAGGACCAAGCGCGAAGGCAGCACTGGCACCTCTCTTTACGTGAACTGGCAGATGCCTCGTGCCCGACGAAGCTTTCACAGGGGCAACCCAACACTCCACACGGTGATGCCCGCATCATCGTAGTTGCAGACCTGAGATGCTTTTCACTGAATCCCGCCCAAGTCTTCACCCCAGAAATACCCACTCGCACCCATAGATACAAATCCTGCAAAAAGACCTCATGCTTACCAAAGAAGCTCGTCAAGGCTAGGCTGCTGGCTTGCCCAGCATCTTCTTGACGCCTCCCACACAGTGAACTGATGCCACGTATGGCTCAAATATAGCTCGGAGATGCTGTTTATATGTCTCAGTCTCCGTGTACTCTTCGCTACGACTTTCCGTGCTCGCCTAGCTCCAGACCCAGACGTGGCCCGGCCCAGGCGGCGAACTCGCCAAAGTTGACAACACCATTGCCGTCCTTCAAAGACCACGGAAGGTGGCAGATCACAAAACGGCTCAGAAGACAGAGAACAAGCGGAGCCACTGGTGTCCACTACAGAGACGAATGCTATCCTCGTCAAGATGATGCCATGCCTTCGGGGAACAGTTCACTGTGTCCTTGCAACTGTGATGAACATGCATGTGCCTCGTCAGTAATCTCAGGGAGCGCTCCGCAGCATTCCCTCGAAAACGGCTCACGTCCAAAAGAGTTGTGGCACAATGGCTTGAAGACGAAGCTCGCCTGATCTTGCCCAGAGACGCTTCAAGCTCTTCTCTTGAGAGCTTGCCGGAGCCGTCTGTGTCGCTCCAGTCCTTGGGCTTGAAGCTGGGCTGCACAGGATTCGACTTCGAGACACTGAGCAGGGCACGAAAACCACTCTGAGCGTGATCGGCTCCGGCTCAAAGCCCTCCACGGAGACCCCCACCGCTTTCACTGTTGAAGCCAAGGCAAAACGGGGTTAGCTGTCGGCTGTCCTTTGTCATGGAGCAGGCGATGGCATAGTCCTGCAGGGCGAAGCCAATGAAAGTCGGTAAAGGATTTGCTGAGAAAGCTGAAAGCTTCATCCAACGCATCCGACGACTTTTCCAGGCTTGCCTTTGACAGGTTTGGCGGCTTGCCAAGTTTGCTCAGCATCGCTAAGTTTGCTTAGGGACAAAAGCTCACGCTCACGCTCTTCAATGGCGCGGCGGACAGCGTCGTCATCAGATTCCAGCAGTTGCTTCATACAAATTGCCCGAGCAGCTAAGACTTGAGCCTCTAGCGCCTCCAATCGGCCCAAGATTTCTTGACGATCTTGCGTCGCGGAGGCTGTCAAGCCAGAAGCGACCTCGGCCTGCTGATACTCTCGGACATGTCCTGTCACAGGCAGCAGCTTCTCCGATGGCAAGCTCCTCCAATTTGAGATCTTGTTGCTTTCAACCGGCCTATGCCCCTTTGCACAAGCCAGTGTTATGTGCGGAACGAGATTGACAGAAGGGCATCCCAGGACTCCAAGGGCGATTACACCCTCAGCCCTGCCAATGCAGAATGGAAGCAGTTCTAGGCTGTCGGTGGGTTTCAGCTTGCGTATAGACTCTTGCACCTCACGTGAAACCTCGCAGTCGTTGGATCGAGCATCGGCCAGACTGCCCAAGCAGATTGTCATGTGGTGGGCGAAAACTTGCCAACCTGAAGGCACCATGTCACCGAAGGTATCAAGAACCTGCTTGCAGGACTCAGCATCCAGCTCCAGTCCCGTAAAGACCGGAGATCCTTTGCCTTTAGCGGGGGCTGATGCTGGTCGTTCATGTGTCTTGGATTCTGACATTTGTGGCTTCTTGAAGACGTGAAAGCACGGAATGGCGGAGGTTTCCGTCTGGAGCATGCGACATTCCAGCTCCATCTCTGCTGCCATCTTGGACAATATCACTCTCTGTGCATCGTCTGCATGCATGACCAACATCTTCTCTGCTGACGAAGCAAAGCGCCTGAGCTGTTCCTCCAACTCTTCCTGGGCTGCAGCAGGAGGTGCCTCCCCGCCCTGCGCCTGGAGGCAGTGGTTGAAGCCGAGGCGGGCGAGGTCCGACCAGGTCTCCTCTTCGGAGATGGAAGTTTGGCGCTCGTAGAGCTGCACAAAGCCACGTAGAGTGAGGCCAGGGGAGGAAGCCAGGCCGGCAGCCGAGCCTCCGTCTTTGCAGTGGAACATGGACCTCATCTCAGATAGCTCCACCTCCGTGAACTCCCTGCCATCCTTGTTGGCTACACGGCTAAAGGCCTGCAATTCTGCATCGCAGAGCACGCCGTCTCCGTCAAGGTCAAAGCGAGTGAAGATCTCAACAAGAACTTCTTTGAATCTTCGGGAAAGCTCTCCGTGTTTCGTGAGAGCTAGCTTATCAGACTTGCTTTCAAGCTCTTTCGAGGACTTCTTGTTCTTCTTGCCCATGGCTCTCACCAACTCACCACGTCGACAGGATAGAGGGACTCGACATACACCAGTCCAGATGCTGGCTGTATGCGGCTGTCCTTATACTGAGTGACACCTGATGATGTGCGTGTAGAGTGTGCATACTAGTTTACCCGGGGATCGTAGGCAAAACTAAGTTGCGATCAGCGATAACGACGGCCGGCACTCCAAGCCGAGCTTCTAGCAAAAACGACGCTCTGACGGCTCTGAGGAAGAAGGGCATCAGCTAACAACATAGGCACGTCCTCGTCAAGGGGGTGCGCCATGGCCTGGACCCCAAAAGACGGAAGCCATCGGCAGCTCCACGACTAGGTTACGCCAGTTTGCACCCCGAGCCTTTAAGTGGGCTTCACTGCGATCTCTGCACTTCGAACCTTTCCCACATGCCTGTCAGCTGCAAATCTGTAAGCTGCACAAACTAGACCAGAGGCAGCACCGCGACCTTCCGCGAATCAACCGGAGGCGGGGACTTCCCTCCACAGGTGGCATCATGAAATCCACCACCCTGTCGAGCAAGGCTTTTGATGGAAGCAAAGCTGGCATTTCCGGTCATGGTAGCGCAAATCACCTTGGGCTTGAACCTTGTTGATGGCGCACATCCTCCAAGCATGCTGACCCTTGCAACACTCTCGGTTCTTTATGAAAGAAGCAGAAGGAGACAAAAGACTCCTGCAGCAAGTGTCGAACTTCCTACCTTTTCTCGTCTCGCCAGGCTGAACTCGCCTCGGGGGGCGCCACGGCATCACTATCACTGTGTCTTGACATGTCTGGATGGCAGTGGGTCTCACAGAACACGAAAGCCAGCCCTGCAATGCAAGCTTGCACAGGTCAGCATGATGGCTAGAGTGAGACTTGAACTGGACAAAGGAGCTTTCTGGAACAGATGCGGTGAGCCTTGAGAGGCGATCGGGCGCCCCACGCATCAAGCATCATCAAACCCACACCGCACAACGGGCAACGAATTGCGCTACTGCACTTAACTTACTTTAGCCGAACTTGAAGCCCTACTGCAGAGCCCGGACTGATGGCTGTGCAAAGACGGAGTCATGGAGCATTCCCTGTAGAAATGCTACGACGAACCTGCGCAATTTCTAGACCAGGTCCTACATTACTACATCGGTGTCGCACACCGTGCCTTGGACATGTGCGCAGTGTGCCACGCATGGCTTCGACGCATCTCTGCTTGCAGCCATGCTGCTTGCCACAAGCGAACTTGCAAAGCCTTGCCTGCCAGCACATGGAGCTTGACCCTACAGGCATTCACTGTTCATCCCTCGTGTACGATTGAAGCCTTTTCTCCCATTTTTGTTGAGGCTCCTGTGCGCTGGAGCCTCGATGACCCAAAACCCAAAACCCCCTCAGATCACTCCAAGCTCGCATTGTTGGCTCACTTGGGCTCCCCTGCAGCCGATGCTACAACTAACTCGCAGCACCTCAGAGCTTTGAGATTTTGCTGATCCCTATGTGATTTCTTGATGCCCTATGTGATTTGTTGTTCTCAGGCGCGACGGTCATTTACAGCAACACCACACCGTAAAAACCGACAAATCTGTTTGTACTGGCAACCGCACAAAGGCAACAAGTTCCAAGTTTGTGCGGTTGTTCCGCAATATACCGATCTCGATTGGTGTCACACCCATCTCGCAAACCTTGCAGGTGAGCCCTTCAATTCAGCACCAACAACCTGCGCTACTCTACCAAGATAGATTCATAAGTCACGACAGAGGAGTCCGTAGAAACGCATGACATGTCTGCCTAGCCTGTCGTGGGACTGCCTGCCTCAGGGTCATAGTCCTCCATGTTGCAGTCATCACTCTCGAACACCTAGCACGACGTGCCATCCGTGACAAGAACCTCCAAATCAAAGCCAGCCAGTTCACGAGGTTCCGGCGGCTGGCGGAAACCGTGGAGGGGGCTCGTCGTCCACTGCTACTGGCAGCGCAGTCACACGGGTTTGTATGGCTCCGATTGAAAAGCGTGGCGGCTTCCTTCTGGGTCAGAATCTGCCTGCGCTGCCTGGCAAGCCTCAGCACTCGGCAAACAGCGATGACTGCAGTCAAAGGATTGTGCTACAAATTTGAGAGGTAACAGCTCCAGCGGCAATTCTGCGAGCAAGTGGCCCCCATCTTGGTGGCTTCCGGGATTCTGCGTTACGTTGCAAGACCAGCAACCGCAAAGCTGATGCTGTCTGCTGGCATGACTTGAGTTAATCATGCATAGCTTGTGTAATAGCAAGCTGCTTGAGCTGGCCAACCATTCGGGACTGTCAAGGTTCCAAGCAGCATGAGCTTACAAGCTTCTGTGTTGAAACTTGGGCCAATCGCCCCAGAAGCGCCTCTTTCCTGACTTGCGTTCGACGTGGCAAGAGATCCTCCATGGGCTCCTTTCCATATTGGCCCGACAGAGTTCCTCCAGCGGCACTGACAGATTCATCAGCACCTCTCTGGAGTTCATCATCTCGCCCTGCCCTGACAAACCACTCCAGTGCACTTTGGCAGAGCCAGACAACACCTCAGCGCGCTGGTACTGAGGCACATAACAACATTGACAACACTAAGACTACTAAGAGCCTGCCCGCAAGGCACGGCAGCAAATTCCACTGGCACTCAGTCTATCCGCTGGCCCAAGTAGTTGTAGCCTCGGGGGTGCCAATTGGAAGGCGTTTAGAACATCCTCAGGTAAAGAACGCATGTTTCGCCTGAGCTACCTTGGGACCTAGACCATGTTCCTGCAAGCTTTTTCACTGCGAGATAAGTGTAGCGTCACGAAACTGCTCTGAGCATCCTGCAACTGACCCTCCAGGAGCCATCACATGCCGTAGTCGCCCCAAGGTCCTTGCATGGCAACATGACATCTTGATCGCATCAGCTCAAGCTCCCAACTCCCGACCTTGTCCTGCAAGGCTCATGTGGTACCTGCCCAGTGATCGCGGGATCATGTCTGCAGCGGAGCAGGCTGCGTGAAGTTGAACACTTCCAGGCGCACGCGTGAACATCGTTCATGGCATGTTGCCGCACCTGGAACGTGTGCAAAAGCATCCTTCAACTGCAGACTACCATCCTGCCTTGCGCTCGTGGTGAGGGACGATGTCATGGAACATGAAGGTTGCAACCAGGGAAACCTCAAAAGGCTCGAGGCAGAGGGTTCCGTCGACTACTCAGCTGAAAGAACCGAGAGATCAGCGTGGTCCGATGGACGATTACTGGATGGTAGGGCTGTCTCCTGCGAAATTCCATGTCAAGATAACAGGCAAGCTGTGTCCAGGCTGTGTTCTCAGAGACTAAGGGTCCTCTTTCAAGCTCTGCTCGTCGTCCACCTGCGTCACCGCCAGTACCGATAGTGCCTCGAACAAGAGTGTACATGCACTACGCTGCTCCTCTCAACGGCTGCACTGCACTGGAGAAGTAGATTGCCTACTCCGATGCCTGATGGGAGAACCACACATAGTCCAGTGCACCCTTGAAGTCCTGCGCAGACAGCAAAGCGAGCTGTCTTGCGTCGGCCTTGATCAAAGCTGTCCTCGGTGTAATTGGTGAAGAGTGCTTCCTGACCTCCGCGAACATGGCTTTAGCTGACAGCTGAAGGGGCTGTTGACAGAAGTCAAGGCTCGCTCCATTGCAGGTTTGATATGCTGTGGCCAACTGCAGGTTGTGTTGCATATGATCTCTCAGCCTCAGATACTCCAACGCCGTCTGTGCTCTGTGATGCTGCGTTCAATGCGCTTGTAGGGTGCAGGCCGACCTAGGAGCCCGCAAGGATCATGCTTTAGATCCTGGCGCAAAGGATCCATTTCAACAAAGTGTCTCCGCCCCCTCCAAGTCTCGCCTCATGCTCTTGCATCACTTGACCCTCTCGCAGAAACTGGTAGACCTGAAACCGATCGAAATTTGATGCTGATGAGGGCAGACAGTCAAAGGCAAATTGATCCATCGAAGAAAACATGCAAAACCAGGGTCGCGGCAGCAGATTCTGGCGTGGAGTTAAAATCTCCAGCTAGGAGGAGAGGCCTCAACAAACTACATCTGCATCACAGCTTGCTTGCAAAAGACAGTCTCTGGGAACATTGGCATGTGATCCCATCGCGTCTGCTTCAGGTTTTGGAGCAGCAAGTGCGTCTGCGCAATGCGAGCAATGCAATGCAATGCAATGCAGACAGAATAGTTATGAATGAAGGCTCTGGTACCTGCCACAGCTTCACATCCGAAGCGCTGGGGTCGCACAAAATGTGGGTGTTCACCTCAACGTTCACCAAGGCTTGCAAAAACTGTTCCGGCGGCTCAATATCGCGCCCTATGCTCAGCCGCTAGGCTCCGAGCAACTACCAGGCTGTGACCGCCGTTCGGCCCGGCCTCTGCTCCAAAAAATATCAGGCTGTCTCCTTGACCAGGCGACCGCGACAGGCCTGGCCACTGGCCGGATCAGCCTTAATGTGCTGGTCCTCCAGCAACAGTGCGAGGGCAATGTTTCCTGTGCAGGAATGAGGGAACAGCTCTTGCATCAAGGACTTGATATTACGTGTCGCAGTGCAACCGGCGAGCCTTTGGACAGCCTTTGCATGTTGGAAGCATCTTGTCGGCCGAAATGCCTCTCCAGTTCCTGCTGGGACATGCGATCGTAGTCAATCACCTGGAGCGACGCTTTCACTTGCAGCTGGCAGCAGACTAGCAACACTTGCTTGCCTGCTTGTCAAGGCGGCGGAAGCGTGTCGGCTTGTAGAATGTAGCACAGCCTCCACGAGTCAATTCTTGTGATAGCTCTCAGCAACTTTGCCCGTCGGCCTTCGGCCGTGTACTTCCCTCGGTGGAAGATTGGGTCCTCACAGATCGGCATGTCCAAGGAGAGGAAGCAGCAGCAGTCATGTTGAATAGGCTTGAGTCCCGCTTCTTCTGTTGAAAGACACCTTCGTAGCCAGCTTCTTGCAGCCCAGGCCTCTGATCACGCAAGACCAAAGCTATCTGCTTCTTTCTGTGCTCCGGCGAGACGAAATCAGGATGTCTACACAACATAAAGCGACTGCCTGAACCAGTCATCAAATGCATCCTTCTGCACCTGATACACACCAGCGTAGATTAAGAGCCTTCGTCGACTTGAACTCTGGCTGAGCCGGCCTCCTGGAGAGTGATGATGTCAGCCGCGTGCGCTTTAAGCTCCTGCAGACATGCTGCACGCATCAGAGGCGCTTCTGCTGCTGCATGACTTGTGCACCAAGCAAGGCCTTCATGATGAGGTGCTTCCTCCAGTTCCACGATAGTGCCCACTTCTCGCAATATGGATAAACCTTGTGCTCGCAAGCGGAAGGTAAATAAGCAACGTGTATGGACAGACGCCTGCCCGGCAGGAGCGGCCAAAGCTGAGGCGGAAGACCGATTCAGTGGCATACAGGTCTGCAAGCACCTTGTGCTCTCGTCATTGATGCTTACATGATGGAAGACTTGTCCAACCCACGAGGTCACGACATTCCAGTTCATGACTTTGAACTGCTTGTTCAGCCATTCTGCCTAGGAACCGTATTGCTACTCTGACCAAACAGCCTTCCACACGAAGGAATCCGAGATACAGGGGGTGATTGCATCTAGCCAAGACCGACGCATTCAGGTGCTTGCCGTTGGTGACCATTCGTCGCACGCGTACCTCGTCAGATGGACGTTGTCTTGAAGCCCTAAGCCCTAATCCTGGCAGCTTGGAGCCTCCTTCGGGGTTGGAATGACCGTGCCCGTGGTAATGACCATCTTGCTGGCTTCTGCAACACTTCCGTCCTTCTGGAAATTGTGCTAGCACAGGGAAGCACTAGCTCCCAGCATCGTGAATTTATGCGGTCCTTGCGATTGGGAATGATCTCCAAGCGCAGCGGCCGATCAATGTCCTACGCGTGCGACACCGTAGGCAGTGACGAGCGGAAGCGCAAGCGGGGAAGTTGGGGTCTATGCACAGCACGCACAACTGCAAAAAGCTAGAGCCTCCTTTTGAGGGCAGTAGGAGCGCGTGTTCGCCTCCAGCAGCAATCAGATACAGAGTGCAACAGGATCGTCCTGGGATAGCACAAGATAAAAGAGCCTTAAGGCTGACTCCCTCTTTTCCAGTCTCTCTATACACATAAGAAGCTCGAAGCAAAGCCTCCGGTGATGTCTGCTGAGTCTTGCACCACTTCTACCCATTCCGCAACAGGCTCCTGACAACACGTGCAGTCATAGCTGCTCTTGCCTTCAGATTTTCTGACGGTCGTCCCGGAGTTCTTCGGGCGCATTATGCCCTTTCTTGACGTCTTGCGCTAAGGCAAGATTTCCAATCTCCAAATTGGACAAACTGTACGCTCGGAGCAACATAATCACAAGCTGCAGGGAAACGTAGGTTTGCCCGCGCTGCTGTTTCTGGGATTGACTGCTGCTGCAGCTACCTAGGGACCTGTCCATATGATGAAGTGTCAACGCAAGCACGACCATGCGAGTGTACTTCGATGCTCAACCGAACACAACCGCTTGACAGCTTCGCCTTTTGCAAGAGCTGCAACATCCGACTGCACGCTCGCAACAGAAAGAGATGCCGTCGGCCTGCTTCGCATCCTCGTCAGCATCTCCATACCTCATGCGAGTCCGCTCGAGAATGTGCCCTGGCCCTAACAGGCAAGCACCATCAGCCCGACAGCTTCAAGGCTCCAAGCTTCTCAGGTGGGATGCTGCTCCATCCTTTGAGAAAGCATTCCTCAGGGGCAATCTGGACGGCACCATGGCTTCAGGATCTTTCGGGCAATCTCTCCTTCGAGCAGTAGCACAAGCGCGTCTTTGCCTCGGCACACTTGCTTCATGTCGACAACAAGAACTGCCTAACGCAAGAAGTTTCAGCACTAGGCCAGGAGCTTTGAAGTCTCAAGACCAAAGCAACAACTGCACACAAACAAGGGATGGAGAGCACAAGTTCAAGGCGATTCATGGGGGGCTCCAGTAGGCTTGCTTTGTTGCCTTCTAGGCAAGCAATCCATGGAACAGCAGAAGATGGTCAGAACCAATACTGAAGCGACACCAACTGCCAGGCTCCACACGACGTCCCTGATAAGGGATTGCTTGTGCGGGTGGTAGAAACACGGCCTCGAAACCGAAACTGCTGTTGAGCCGCACGGTGTCTGAGATCTCCGGGAAGCTCGCCTCACAACTGGGCCTCGAAGCCAGCGATAGTTCACGTGAGGGCCTGAGTGAGGACAATTCCGCTGGATGCCATATAAATGGCTGAACTATGACCTACGAAAGATCTCAGCTCAACACAAGTTCCCTTGTCTTCAAATTGCCGGCCATCCTTGTCCTTCAGGCCGATGTAAACAGGCACCTGCCGCAGGTGTACCACAAGCCTTAGAGGTGTTGCCGGTCGTTCTGCACCAAGGCTGGAATTAAGGGGGGCCTTCTCCCAACCCACACGCGCCTCGGAGACTACGACAGGGCGGTGCCCGCGGACCAGTTCAGCGCGTATGACTGAAACCATGGGCTGGTCCTAAACATGCAAGGTGGGTTGCCAAATCTACCTGAACCGCAGGGGAAGCAGCAAATCCTCGTCCGACGATCTGCTTGAGCTGGAACCTTTGCTGAAGGAGTCGCGACAACGTCCACGCTTGCGGTGCAGAATAGCATGGGACCGCGTTCTGAGCTGCTCCCAGCAGGCGCCATGCTTCTGCCCTGGCCGACAGGCGCTGGAATCGTAACGACGCGCAATTGCAGTTTATCATACTCTCAACGAGATGCCTCACAATCCAGGCGCCGAGCCAGCTACGCAGAAGTCCAGAAATCGATTATTTATCCCTAGCTCCGCCGTAGGGGCTCTGGGTTGTTGGGTTGTCCGCTGACGGTGACCGAACTTGCACAAGTCCGTGGTACTTTTGAGCCTTGTATACGCATAAATTGCAGCAGTGGGACGAGGATTCATCTTCGGCAACTCTCTGCGAGCCATGGGGCCAACTCGCTGTCTTGAAGACTTTTCACAAGAGGGAAGCTTTATCGAAGCTCAGGTGGCCTCTTCTTCTTTTCAACTACTTCTGGCTTCGTGGGCTTTTGCTGAGCCCACTTCTTGATGAGCTCTGCCCACTGCTCGCCATCTGCCTTGACCTCCTTTGGAACACTCGCTTCCACCAGCGACTTTATCCAGCATCCCTTAACCCACTCCAAAGAGAACTTCCGTTCCAACACAGTATTACCGCTTTTCTCATCTCTGCTAAATGTATCGCACTTGATGACATTGAAGCACGTTCCATATGGCACGTCGAGGGACATGATCACGCTTTCAAGCAGGCACCTGTCATCCTCGCACACAACATGCCAAGTGCATGCACAGCGGGACTCCTTCGGACACATGGGTGCCGGAGGAACTGGAACACGCATGGACATCGAGCGGAGCTTGCCCTGCACCTTGGAACCCGAAGATGTGCCGCTCACCCATGGCCCAAGCTCGATGCTATGCATCTTAAGATCTTGAAAGTGCATAGACATCAGGTTGTGCTCTGCTTCCCAATCGTTGCTTTCCAAATCAACCCGGATTTGTTGGAGCGAAATGCTCCCTAGGTCAGCCACCAGAATTTGCTGCGGCGGCGAAACCCCCTTCTCGGCCATCAGCGTCGAGTTCAACCGGTGTCTCTCAAAAGACACAGACCTTCGTGTCCTTGCTTCCTGCACGGGCACTTCTCCTGTGAAGGTAGGCTGCCATCTCCTGCGGCGAACATGTGAAAAGCCTCGGAGGCTGTTGCTCCACTTGTTGGGCTCCAAATAAAAGTCAACAGCATATTGCCATCCTTCAGAATCTGTGCTTTCGTCCACCACGACATCCCATTTGCAAGCACGCTTCCTGCCCAGGAACTGGACCTCTTCGATTGGAGGCTCTTCGCTCTCAGCTGCCTCATCGACATCAATGTTTTCGGGAATGAAGGGGTGCGGCAGGTAATGATCTTGGATAGACATCCACTTGATGGCTTTTTGGTAATCGTGCGGAAGGAAGGGGGCTCGCCAGTCACTGTGCCAGATTGTCGTTCGCCTTTGCAGCTCCCAAACCAAACTCAGCTGCTCCAGATCTGCAACCATGGCTTCAGCTGTCAGCGTGGGTGCGCGTGCACGGGGTCCAGCCGCTAAGGTCTCGCCAATTCCACTGCCATCACCCAATGGAGATGGACAAAGGATAGACAGGCTACGACGATCGTCGGACGGCACGATGTCGAAGAGTCCTGTTCCAATGAAATAGGTGGCACAGCTGTGCATGTGCGCCAAGGCTCCAACGTCAAAGATCCGGAGGTCGAAGCTATCGACCATGCTACCGTCAACTTCGATAGATTGCTTGAGACGAACCCGCACGGGATGCATGGAGTTCGTCTCGCTCGTGATAAGCCGGGCCCATTCGACCATAGACCAGGAAATCGCCAAGCGGGCTTCCATACCTAAGACGGAAGAGCGAAAGCACAGTCGCTCTGAACTGATGTAGAAGGTGCCCGGATGACGAAATGTCTTGGACTGCAGAAGGCAGGGAATGGCAGCAACTAGCAACTCACCTGTTCCAACTGCCGTGGCAAAGTGCTCCACGAAGTCTTCCAAGTCTTCGCCTCCTGCAAGTGACGTGAGGCCAAGCTCTGCGGCAAGCTCTTCTGGCTCACACTGCCGCAGATTGCTTGAAGATGTGCTGCGCTTTGGCTGGAGCCACCTCTCCACAGCCGCCAGGTGTCGAACAGCTGCACGCAGACTCTCTTGCGGAGCCGAGATATCTGCCTTGGCGACGGCTTCTCGCTGGAGGCGCACGCATTTCTCACGAGTTGCACGAAGGCTTGCAGCCGTCCGAGAGGGATCATCAAAAAGCTTGCTCAGACCAACCCATGTCAAGCAGCAATCCGTGGAACAACATGGTTGCGACTTGTGCGCACGAGACCCGCATGGTGCTCGACACCAGGACAAATCTGCGCAGCGCTTCACACCAAACCATTGCAACATGGAGTCCTTCACTCTGAGCACAATGTGAAAGTCTTGTGAACTGCGTTGTGCAGTGTCTCAGCATGAAGCTAGTCCGAAATTATCTGTCACAGATATGGTGATTTGTCTTGCGTGTGTTGCAACATCTTTTTTGCGGAAAGCATACCGCAGGTCCCGACGCATGGCGGAGACAGGGAGCATGGGAGCTTAACAGCTCTGGTGGATGACGGCATGGCCAAGAATTGCGCTTGCATGCACTACGTGCATCGTCGCGCAGGTCTGCCATCTTGTTGGAAAACACCTGTGCCATTGCTTTTCTTGTAGCGCACGACCGTCCCCAATGTGAGTGAGTCAAGCGATGTTACCTGGTGCCAGTACCCAGCTGGAATGTAGAGACCTTGGGCAACATTAGCACATGGCAACAGTCACCGCTCTTGATAGGATGCGGAGACGCGGCAATCACCAGGAAGCAGCATAATGTTCCAGTGCGGAACAGTGACAGCCTGCCAAAGAATGGACTAAGGACATCAAGTCTCGAAACGAAGCGGTGCACCATCTAGAAGCGCTCTTCCACTCGAAACCTGCGTTTCCGTCGTAATCCAAGATCGCCTGCCGAATCGCAGTCCAAGGAATCGTTACACGAAAATACACGACATGTATCAGAACGTCAAACACATGCTACAAGTAGCCACCTCTCGTCGACTGGAGAACGCATGTACTCAGAATAGCGTGGATGGACGATCAGCACCTCGGCGTCATCGCCAACTACATCAATTATGTCAAGCTTCCTCCAGGTTGGATCCCAGTGCCGGCGAGTTTCCTTCTTGCGTCCCGAACACATCTGAAGAAATCCAGGGCTCTGGTCGTAGTGGAAGTTAGTCACGGAGCCCAGATCCTAACGGAAGAAACTAATCAAGTGGCAGACGGAAGAGAGAGAGAGAGAGGGAGAGAGAGAGAGAGGCTCATATGTGCAGACAAGGCTCTGAGCAATAGGTTGAGAAGTCGGTGAAAATATCTGGGTTCATTCCCATGCTTCGAAGCGTTTCATCGCCTTTGGTGCAGCAAACTTGCTCGCGATGCAACGCCACAGAAGTCCAGCATGGCCGTCAAGATGCGCTGTCTTGGTGGAAAGCCCTGGCGGAAATACATCACAGGCTTGCTCCCAGTGTTGGTAAACCTCGAACGAAAATGCGACTGCCACTCGATCTGATCTGGCCGTCCGCAGTTTCAGGATGTATTCTCTTGAATGTTGAGCCAGGAATCTGAATGTCGCACGGACTATGTCTGCACAAATGTGAGATAGCTTCGCCAAAGTCTTCCATCCGATGCACCTTGACAAAAAACAACAAGCTACAAGAAGACCGACATGATCCTGGCACTTGATGAACGGGTGCTTGGAGAAGGCACGTGAGCTGGCCGTTCGGGCGAACCATCCGCAAAGCGGAGGCCATCTGCATGCTGCACAACCTGAAAGCTGTTTGCTTGACGTGAGGTCCACAGCAGCATCGATATTGCAAAAGACTGAGCATGACAGAGCCCATCACTTCTCGCTCGACGGCATAAGATGAGAAAATGCCAGTTGGAGAATACATCATCAATGCCGGGTGGTCCCCACACGGGTACCTTCTCTCACAAAAATCTTCCTTCAGTGCGCAAATCATGGTTCTGCTCCCGCGGAGCCTCGGATCCAAGAGGTCATCGAGCCTAGAACAGAGCACAGAAAAAACAGCAGACCCGAGCAGGTACTCCTTAAAAGTCCCATTGAGACCTCGGCGACTGAAGGGCAAAGGGCACCTTGTAGCCCGAAACCAAGCAAGGCTCGGTCGGAGGAGCTTTCATGCTGGCCAGGTCGACCTCAGGGAAGAAGCTTGCAGCGGTCTGAAATGAAAGCATTTTGGGGTTCCGGGTGTTGGGCTGAGCTTTTCGGAGCCGTGCTAAGCTGTTGGCAGTTGGCAGGGTGCACCACACATCCACGGGCTCAACGGAAGGCCAAGTGGAAGCGTGCCGTGCGGACAGGCGTCCAAGAAACCTGGGCGACGACATGCGGCAAGAGTTCCTGCCGATGCACAGTGCTCCAAGCACAGAGAATCCCACTGATCCAGCAGGTCGAAGGTAAGGAATGTCATCGCCAGGGCCTTGCATGCTGAAGTCGCATACAAAACACATGGTCTACAGGTCGCAACCGCAGAATCAATTACAGCAACGTGGGCTCCGGACAGATGCGACGGCAAGGACGAGCTGCAGAAGTGTGAAGAGCTCGACCTGCACACTTTGGGGCTTCCATCAGGCTTCTTGGGACCGATAGGCGAGCAATGTCCACTACGGCAGGTCGAAAGCTTGCCATCTCCATTGGGCAGACCTCCTTCTACGCATGGAAGCCTAGCAAATAGGACTCTCCCGGAACTTCTCCGGAAAATTGTACTGCAACTTCAAGCAAACTCTGCTACCGAGGCCGCTAGAATTGACGTTCTGGACACTCCGCTACTCTGCGATCTCAGCAAAGCTTAACGGCAAAAGGAGCCGGGCATGTCAAACCAGTATCTTGAGGAGGGGAGACGGGAAACACTTGACAAACCTTCCGTCACGGAGATTGCAACCGCACACCCTAAACCCTAAAGCTGCGGGGGTTTAAGTCTTCAAAGTAGACAAGATCTCTTGATCTCCAACGTCTTGCCGCCGGAAGGAAGAAGACATAGCATTTGGTCGGTCTTCGGTGTTTGCTTACGGCTTACGATTGCGGTAAGGACCCCCGCCTTCTACCTCGCACTTTGTTGGAACCCTGTTGAGTCGTCATGGGGAAGCACACATTACGGATGATGGAGATGAAATCGAAAGATGCATTGCACAGAGACGGTACGACCTCTGCCTGACATGGGCTTTGTAGATTCTCGTTCAATCGGCGATGTGCCAAAGCACTGTTGGCCAGTGCAAGGCTTTCAGCCCCTACAAATTCGAGGACTCTGGTGGCCAAGAGAGAGGCCTTCGGACGGGCGGAGCTAACAACTTAGCTAGCCGACTCGAGGCCTGCAAGCCACTTGTCGGAAGCGTGGACAGTGACATGGCTGCACCTGAAGATACCTGCAGTGCAACTGCTCGTGATAGAGTAGACTTGACCAGCAGTCTGAGGGTGTCGCGAGTTCTAAAGACCACTTCAATGCACCAAATGCATGGCCTCAGTGTTCCCGAGAAGAACACGGATTGCATGGGGTGTTTGTCCAGCTACTGCACAAGGACTTTTACGAAATCCAAAATGTAAAGCATAAAATTAGTGCTGACGCTTTGTCATTCGCCGGTTCTGTCGATCTCGCGGATCAGGATGCTTAGCTTAACGAGCGTGGATAAGCTACCTGGCACTTTCATCTACGCAGGCAATGAAGGGAGGCAAGATCAGCGATGTCTGGGATCCAAGGATCTAGCTAGAAATCCCGATCATCCCTGCAATCCCAGCCCTTGCCAAATGCCAAAAAAAAACTTTTCGTAGATCCCAAGCCACCTCATGGAAAGCCCTGGCAACAGCGAAAGCCACAGGAGAATGACATGGCCGCTCTGCCAGGGGCCAGGCCCAGGACAAACTTCGACGGACTCACCCCGAGAGCTCCCATTCCCTGGTGCACGACTGCTCTCGAGCTTTTGTGAGTTGTGTAGACGGACTGTCAAACCCGTCATCATTACCATCATCACCATCATGACTGTGACACTCATCCTCACTAGCACCACGGAAAAAGTCCCCTGCCTTTACAGGACCGTTTTTTGGGGTTTTTCCCCAAAAAAGGACACATGATGAAACCCAACTAAAGAAAGACAGGTTGCTAATAGTAACGACAATCGTGGTGAACATAGGGCTCATTGTAGCAACAAGGACACACTGTCATGATCAGCACTCTGAACTTTGATGGCCGGGTTGCCACTGAGATAGCACCATCTGGCGCTCCAGGGCCAAAGCCCAGCTGGAGCAGAAGCACCAGCCGAAGCCCGTCCTCGCCAAGCACACGACAATGCAAGCAGCCCGCTCAAAGAGAGAAATCTCCTCCTCTGCCATTTTGCGACCCTGGAAGCAAGGACGATCACAAGCAGTTGCTCGCAACGGCTCATCTGCAAAGAGGGTGACATGACACTGGCAGGCGAGGAGCAGCATCAAGAGCAAGCATCGTCGGAGATTGCTTGCCTGATGCTGCTGCTGTTGTGAAATCACGTGTTGGTCCCACTAAGTGTACGTACAATCCATTCTCAGCTTCGGTCCCTGCGTCGTCAAGCGGCACCTCACTTGTTTGCTGAAGGACAGATTGCTGCATAGCGAACTGCCTCGCGTCCAGATAAGTGGTTATACCGAGGGGCAGGAATCGGCCTGCCAAGAAGAACACAACCGCCGCAGCGGTGTCGAAAATCGCTGCTAGCACGGATCCCGAAATCACCTGAGCGAGTAGCATCTGGCTACGTTAGCAGTTCAACAGAAAGTGGCCCTGGTTTGCCAAAGCGGGGTGTCGTCCTGTTATCACATGCGAGCAAGCTGCAGAGCCAAACATTGCAGAGGCAGCAGCTTGAATGTCAGATGTGGGCGGAAAGCCCAAGTTCCACGGCAACTTGTTCAGCAGAAAGCACAAAAAATACCTCGGCAGAGAGGCAAGCGATGCCACTGTACTCTCTTCAACATCTGGTGCCGGAAGTGCGGCATAGCCACATGCTCTTGCTCCCGCCATAATCTGTCCTTAGGGCTTCATTGCAGCACACGAGACAACCTCTAGTTGCATACATCATGATCGCCAAGCTGAGACTCTGGAGCAGACGAAGCGTGTTCTCAAAGCTTTCCTGATTCAAAGACTGCCAGTCCTTCAGCCGGTGCTTGAATTGTGCTGTCTTGTGAGTCGCAGTCGTGACTTTCGACAGTCCTCAACTTGCAATGCCAATAAAGGGACGGCAGGGATCAAGCTGTACAGCGCGACGCATGCACAGACAATCCCGCAAATCCATCGCCTCCAAAAATGTAAATCACTAGAAAATGTGCGCGACGGAGCGGAATGGCCTCATGCTGGGATTGCGCCGCAGGCCCCCCATCAGGTCGTCCACCGTCTGCAGATTCTTGCTGCTTGCAGCCAGCTGCTGTGCACCTTCTTGCACCTCGTTGGTAAAAGCAAACCCCGAACAGCGGTGGTGCATCAGCCAGGCCTCCATCAACCACTGCCGAAACGGTCTCGCCACTAAGCTTGCACGAGGCCGGGGATGTGGCCAACGCGACCTGCAGGCCACCGTTGGCATGAACCCGGCATCATTGCAGCACCGGAATGTCCTGCACCATGTCGGCCGCGGCGCTGCCCGCATTTCCTTCACGCTCAGAAGTAATCCTCTCTGGGTGACAGCATGTACTCAAGATGCCTGCCAACTGGATGCGACGACGAATCGCGCTTGGTTGCAGGGAGTCATGCTAAAACATCAGTGGGTTGCTGACTAAACTCTCGTTTTGGTAAGCCGTTTGCATGAACTCAAGGTCGTTCCGCATGTTCCGACTGCTTCCACTACTTCCAGGCTGTTGCTCCTGAGACAAGACCTAGATGCAAGTTCACACGAGCTTCGAAGATGATCACAGCTACTATGCATGCACGAACATGCCCCTCCGAGGCAACACGGTGCTCGAATCCGTTCTTTGTTCCCGATCTGGTGAAACTGTAAAACGATGATGCCCCAAATCCGACCTGCTGCCATAACTCGACAGCCCAGAGGCATTCAGGGAGCTGAGTTTGACAGAACTTTCAGCTACGTTCTGAGCTTTCTGGCTTTCTTGTGACTCAGTCGCTGCGCATTGGCAAGCCTGAGCGACACAAAGTTGTTCAGCCATGCATCAATTCTTTCTGGACAGGAAAAGTCTCGCACTGCAACCATCACTGGAGGTCGCCCCTCCTTTGCCTGAGCCGGGGCCTGACAAACGCAGACTGGTAAAAGTCGAAAGTCCAGCAGTCTCAAGCGAAAGCAACTTCAAACAGTCCAAGCGGCCTTTTGCCATCTGCTGACTGCAAGTGCCTGGCTGATTACGTTCAAGGAAACTGCTCAGGGCAGGCCTTGTTGGCGCTTGTTGCCGTCGTTTGAAAGGCGAGCATGCTCTGTTTACCATCACCAGAGCCTGTGACTTCCCGACCACCCAGACACATGCCGAAACCATCTGCGTGCCATGTTGCCAGAGAGGGCACAGCTGAAGATGCAAACGGTCATATTAAGCTGTGGAGAGTTGCTGTATCGGTAGTGTGTTGAAAAGACACCGCCGATCACATGGAGCCCGCGAGCATTGGAGTGCAGAATAGCGATTCAAGGCTGGTGCCGGGCCCTAGCCACCTAGCCCAGAGCCCCAAAGACCGCACTTTCCTCTCAATACCGGGAGCAGTCTGGGCCTCAGCGTTGGCATCCACTTTGGAACGTTTTGCCGGTCTGCCGGCGGTTGCACCACTTGCTTTCCCTGCAAAGATGCCTGACAGGCTGAAAGGATCAGCATCATCAACGTTGTGACGTACGGCATGCGGCGCATACGGTTGACGGTAGGCTGCTGTTTATGTTGACCAGTTCCCCGGTCCAGCGGATGACCGCGACTTCAAAACGGAAGAGAAAAAGTCATCAGACATCATCTCCCTCGTGCTAACTCAAATGCATTCTGCAACGGACATATTCTGCCTTCGGAATGGCTTCGTTCCTTGATCAGCTTGGCAGGCTGAAATCGAGTACTAATTGGCGCCGACAGCTCGGGTCTGAAAATATTGATGGAAAATGGGTGTCACCACGGGAGCGCCCGCTCCAACTCTTCCTGTTAGCTCATAGTTGGTTTCGCTAAACCCTCTTCCTTGCGTTACAACGTGTCTTGGCTTCTCATGTAAGAGAATCTGCACAGGACGATGCTACAGGCTACAGCCCAGGCCCAAGCACGCAGCCTGGCTCCATCCCACCGACGCGCTGCCGGCTCTGGGCTCAGAGGCCTCCAACACGGAAGCTGGACACAGAGCCATAAAAAGCACCCGGCAGCTGGGATGCCTCCGTGCCCTTTTGAGCATCTGGTTCAATCTCTTCGACTGTTTCATGATCGGTTTCCCGATCATCCTGCGTCCATCCCGCTCCGCCAGCACAGGCAACCCCTCTGCGTGTGTCATCACACTCAGGTTGTCCGTCCATCTCCTTAGTTGACAGCTGGTGAGGTTCGCAGGTCTCGTCCGCAATCTCTCGCAGCCAAGACTCTGGGTCAAGATCCCTCGGCTCTACTGGTAGGTCCTGAACGGCACCAGGTTGTTGACAAGAAACTCTGAGGAAAGCCAGGCTTGTAGCTGGAGCAGCGTGCCTGCTGCCTCCCTACCGCAGCATCGGGCTTCGATTCCAAGGCAACCCTGGCATTTCGTGCTTTTGCAAGCCTCCTACGACTCGCATGGCTCGTGATGTGAGCAGCCTCCGCGTCGACTTCACGCCGGCAGGAACCTTAGAAAGGCAAAGGCTTTTGCGAGCACAGAGCTTCTGCGTTTACAGAACATAGGCCTGGATGGGCGCACTCTTCCGGTGAGCTGAGCTTTTCTCAGCCTCTTGTCGTCGAAACTGCACCGAATCGGTGTAGCTACACAGTTTGCGTGCAATGTTTTCACCCAGCTGCAACAGTATCAAAGCATCGAGCAACTGTCCGGTCCGGTCGCAGAAATTTTCGAAACGATTCCTGGACATCACAGGGTAGCACGGGAGTAGCCACGGAAATCCCAGTCTGCCAGTTGTTGGCAATCTAGAAGCTGTGGGCTAAGGGACCTGTGCCCATGACCCAAGCCTGTATGTACATGCGAAACAATGGAAGATGCTAGCACTCTGTGCCGAACATCGACACTGGTGCTGGCCTGAGAGCAGAGCTCTCTGTGCAAAGTAATTGGCTCATTCCGCTGCCAGCCAGGCCACGGACCACTGCAACCAGGTCCTAAGGAGACTCTACACAAGTGCTGCTTGCTAACGGCTCACGACCTGTTTTAGCTTCAGGCTCGACAATCGTCAGAGGCAGCAAGAACAGTGGAGCACCACCCTGGCACGGATAGGAGCAGGAAGCTGGAATCTTCCAGTGACCCGGCTGGTTCTCGCGATTGGCTCCAACAGCTGTAGACACCCCGGCACATCCCTTCAAAATCTGGCCGCCGCACCCCTTGGACAATCTGGTAGTATATTCCTGATACAGCCAAGCCTCAGGTTCTGCTATTGCACACTTTTGCCACGTGCAGCGCTTAGCTCCTGGCTCCAGCCGATGAGCTCGTCCATCATGGAGTCCTGGGATGCCCTCTACATTAAACTGAAAGAATCAGGACCCGAGACACCCCAAGACTTGGTCGTCCAACGAAAGGTGCTAGGCTGATGCTTAGACCGGGGATGGCTCGAGCACTTCTGGACTGACAGCGGCCCAGTAAGCAGGTTTGCATGATGACACGCTTGCTTCCTGCTGCTGCCTGACTCTCAACGTCTCGTTCAATGCAAGCCGTCTCTTCATCTTGGACGCCAGCCTCCATGCTCGGTTTTGAAACCACTCCACGGCGATGGAGAGCAGGCCTTACTTGCTTGGACAGACAGCAGCAGCATTTCACAGAGCATGCCCGAGCATTCCGCAGCAGGAGCGACCAAGCACTCCTAAAAAGCGTCACATTCTGCATCGATTCAAACGAGAAACACACCTGGCCTTCCCACGAGCAATCCTCCAGCAATGCCCGTTTGCACGGAGGAGATAATCTGATCATGCAATACCATACAGCAAATTCAAGATGCTGGCGGCTCGCGGCACATTACATCGAAGTTCTGACTGTGATCCCAACACGTTGAAGCTTCCAAGCAGCAGCCGTGGCAATTGCCTGTCACAGCTGCAGATCCACTTATGACGTTGGAACACACTGGGGCCCCCATGTTTACAAGATTGTCACATGAACAGTTGTATCTACATGTATTCGACTTATTTGCTGAGATTTGCAAATCCGATAGGAGACCGTGGCCTGGAACTAACCTTCAAACCTTTGCCCGCTCCCGCGGCGATTGGTGTCTAAAAACTGCCGTTTTCAGATATGGTACCAAAAGTATGGTGCTTTCAACTTCTTCACTGTATGATTATATGACCATGACAATATCATCAACAGCAAATACGAATTTTGAGAAGCGACTTGGGCCAAACCACAACCAAACCCCTCATAAGACAGACGGAGTGCGAGCTCGCGACCTGCGAACATGCCGTAGCAGTCCTGCCCCTATATAGCACACATGGGTGGATGTATACCGCAACATCAACACCTTGCACGTAGAACATGTATTCGCCAACCCTGCTTCCACATTTCTCACTGCCTCCCTGAATGTAGTGAAGCATATGCACGCACCGCTTCAGGACAGCATCAACAGACTTGTTCCTTTTTGTGTCTTTCTGCCGGTATACATATTATAGATAACTTGCGCAAGCCTGGCTATCACCTTTTGTCTGTTACGACTTCTGCTATCTGTATTGGAACGGACATAGTACACAGTTACCCTACATGTATGTTAAATGAAAATATTGCACATACAACATATTTGGGACTGTTGTTTCGCATATGCCACAGCAGTGCATCCATCGAAAAGTTTAGTTAAGTTTGCTAGCATGACATTGGAGACGTGAGTATGAACACATTCAACTATACCTTTTGCAAGTAGCATGCATGCTAGACTGCGACCTTGCCAATGTCGTATGCGGTACTGATGCCTTCGGGAAGGGAGGGTGATCCAGTGCGCACTCCTATTTGCGTCCAGTGCGCACTCCTATATCAGCATCCAGTGCGCACTCTTTTTGTATCCAGCGCGCACTCCTGGGTTTCGGGGAAAGGGTTTTGGGAGGGGAAAGGGTTTAGGGTTT
>CAJNDV010030613.1:0-27843 GCA_905221635.1 Symbiodinium sp. CCMP2456 | reverse complement strand
AGGAGATATGGCTTGACTAGAGACTTGAACTTAAAGTCTCTAGTCAAGCCATATCTCCTTGGCATATATCATATTGAATCTGGATCTAGAAGAGTAAGTTGCATAGGAATTCAGGTGTCCAGCCGCACACGCGTTCGCGAACGGAACTAAATTCAGAGGCCACGGGCATCCGAGGCTTGTGGCCTGCAGGCCTTCGGGCCTGGAGGGCTGGGAGGAGGGGGGTCAAAAAAATGACCTGGTGTCCAGATGCGGGGATCAATTTTCTTTTTCTTTTGACCCCCCCATCTGGCCCTCCGGGGCTGGCTGGAGGCTTCCCGCCCTCAGGCACTGACCCTAATCCTCGAACCCCGGACCCTTTGAAACTCCCACATTGCTTTGTTTTGCACCAGATTTTATAAGTAAGGTTTTATGATTACCCTTCTGCGTGTACAGCTAAGCCGTTTTTTGTTCGGATGTATTTCCAACACAGAAACTTTAAGCGACAATCCACAAAACATCGCAAAATATTGTGGAAAACAGTGGCCCACAGCGCTCCTTTCTGCAATCAAAACTTCTAAGATCACAACAGCGATCTGGACCTTGCAGCCAAGGTTGATGCTCGGCTCAATCCATTGACGGTACCTCGCAAAACGAAGACATCAATGGTGCTTGACAGCATCGTTCGACATCAGACTGGGTCCAGGTCTCAGGTGGTGTCACTGCGAGAGCAGCGGGCCTCGCAAACTGGTCATATACTGCAATATTATATGGCGCTTTGCTGATTCGGAAGGAAGATGTTCCAAGCGCTGGTCGCTAGCATTTTAGCAGCCAGCGGTCGCAGGTGATCCCCTGCCATGAACAAGGAGAACTCTTAACTCCTAGCTGTTAGTGTTCTCTGTTAGTGTTCTCAAGGTGCCTCCAAGAACACAAAGCCAAAAACCACCATCATCCGTCGATCCCTCCCCCACCCTTCATGCCGACAACGTGTTCGAGCGCCCGTTGAATCCGCTAGCTGTGGAGCCACCAGCAGTATCCAGCCCCAGGGTGCAATCCAGCTCTGTTCGCTCGGGATGCCAGCTGAAGTCGGCAAAGCCAAAGCTGCCGCTGCAATATTGCCCCACACAAGTCCCCCAAGCCCAGAGAAACTGGAGGTCACCGGTGTGGCCACGGCGGACCGTGAGAGAGAATGTCAACCATAGGCACCCGACCGGCCGTTTGCGGTCACACTGAACACTTGCCCGGCAAAAAAAATGATTGGCATTGCGATCGATACACATGGTGACGCAACAGTCAGAAGCGATCTTGGTTTTTTGGTCAGCCCACACGAGCAATGTCGCGCTGCCACGTGGAGATGCGAAGCACTTTCGGAGAACGAATCGAATTGAGTTGTTGGACGACCCTTTCCCCGACATGCTGCACAACCTGAAACTCTCTCACTTCTATTCCGTGCGTATACCGAGTCTGTACACCTTCGAACAAGGACGTGGTCAAATTAAGCCATCAATGACTCAACCGTTGGTATCCGTTGGTGCTTCTTTGGAGCAGAGGCAGCGAAAACGTGCAGCGTTTTGACTCCAGGCCACTTGTGACACCAACGCAAAAGCAGTAAGCCAGCCTTGCCTATTGAATGAGCGAAGGCCACTGTCCTCACAGGCATGTGCCATGAGAAATGCATGCACAAGATTGTCCAAAGAGCGTGTCCTTGCAAACTTGTACTTTAGAGCGAGTACCAATCCCTGGCAGTTCAAGGCATGACAACGACCGCGGAAGACGGTATGGTGTGGACATGTCCGGGGCACCATGTAACCCGTCCAAAGGCTTCCCAGGGCATCAAAGATACGCTGTGGATCAACCTCAAGCGTTACACTTGCCAAGTTCACGGGAGCACCCTGCTTAGGAGCAGACCGTACAGAGTACCAGTTGGACCTTTTCCCAGGCCGACGTGGGCCCTGGGTGCGGGGAGTAACAGGAACCCGTTTTGGGGAGTAACGGAAACCATTTCTGGGGGTCGTAACGGGAATGAGGGCCAGGAGGAACAGGAACTGCACTGGCAGCGTAACAGGAAGTGTCCCAGGAAAGCCAAGCAACCGAAACTAGGCTGGAACTCTTGTGTGGGGGGGGCCGGTTTTCGGTCCACCATGAAAGCCTCATTCCGACGCCTAGGTTTCGTTCGAGGCATATGGAATTTGGGGTTGAAACGGGTTCACGGTTTGGGATATTGGATGCCAACGGCAATACATTCCTTGTCTCAGAAGCCACAAATTGCTTCTTCGTGTTGTTTTTGTCGAATCCATATGGATGTTTTATCTTACAAGAAGGTTGTGGCGGGCTAGGCTTTTGCACGCCATCGTGGACAGACCAGCGCTTTTTGGGTCGAAAGTTCAGGCTTTCGTGTTTTGGGAGGTTCAGGGGTTCAGGGGTTTATTGTTTTAGGGGTTTAGGGTTGACGGGTCCAATTGAAGGGTCCAGGCATTTGCCCGTCGAAAACGGCTTTAAACGTTCGAGAACGGTTTTAAACGCTCCAGAACGGCTTTGGGGGTTTGGGGCTTCGGTCAGCTCTCAGCACCAGAAATAGGACTAAGAAAGAAGTGACGAGACTAGACACAGGAGTCTTCGTCATACCACACGAGTCAAGCAATCACTCGCAGCAGACACATGCAATGCTATTCTGGAACATGAATGGCAACACCGATGCTGTAGCCATCTTAAATTCAGGACTAAGGTTGCTCCGGACATGTGATGAGGTCAGTTTCTAGTGCTACACGACATGACATGTTGAAGCCGTATAAGTTGGGGACCGGAAAGCGGTCCCTAAGTTGGCGAGCCCACAAGGGCAGGTGGATGTGAAACAAGTCACTCTTGGAGCCCTGCACTGGTTGCTGTTACCAGGGGCGGCCTGGGGGGTGTTGCAGGAACTGGTGGTTGCTGTTACGGGATCGGCCCAAGTTCCTGTTGCGGGTTCCCGTTACGGACATCTTGTTCTCGTTATACGGGGCAAACACTCGACGTGGGTTTCCTAGATCCTGTGACAGACAAGCAAGACAGGCAAGCACGGAAATCGCATGCCGGGCCACAGAATTTGCAGCCGTCCTTTTCCATGATGGGATTTGCTTGAAGGACTGCAACCACATCTACCTTTGCCGACAGCTGTGACTAGGGTGCCTCGAAACACGGAGCAGAACTGAGAACTAGCCTGGAGATCCTGGAGGCTCGCGAGCCTAAGAAGCGTGTTGGTTTTTAAAGCCCCAAGTACGCTGGCTGGGGCCTCCACATCTGATCACCACCTGCACTTTTGAAGGATTCAGCTGCTGCGAAGAAGGCAGTATAGTGGCCGCCGAAGAAGCATTGCCCAAGACCTGCATGACAAGAGAGTCAACAGGCATGCTGGAAAAAGCCGTTGACTTCTGTGGGCTCTGCAAATTGTGCTCCCGATTATTTCTGTCGAAACGATACACTGCATTGCTGTGGAGGAGGCATGCAACTGTTGATCGAGGCTTCTTGAACTTTCCCACAAGTAAACACCCGACTTGCTCTCATTTTGTGCTCTGCTCCTCGCAGCAGGTAGTCTGATCTCATTGCGGGTTTTATTTCTGAAAGTTCAAATTTGTCCCCTCGCGTCTGTATGTGACGGTAGAGACTTTATAAGCTGCAGACTGCGAGTTGTAACCATGGCCGGGCGGACCCCACAGGCAGGTGGCTGCATCTCGAGGCAGAGCCTCTTGTCTCTTGGAGCATCGTAGCACGCCCATGCCTGCAGCACTCCAGGCCTTGTAGATTTTGAAGAGACAAGAGTAGAAGCTGTACACTGGTGGACCAGCAACCTGCACGTTCTGCAATGATGCACTCACCGTTGGAATGATATACCACTGACACCTAGGACTCACGTTCCAACTGCAAGTCCAGGTCAGAAACATTTCGAAGCCAGGTTTGAGGCCGGGGGTGAAAAGCCGAAGGAAGTGGTAGAAACAGCAACAGCTGTTCCCATCTCTTTCTCCTGGATTCTTTGCACTGAGCCCAATGCAGAGATGACATTGCCGGCCATCTCCAGTGCAGGTCTGCCAATGCCATCCAGGCAGTGCGAGAGCCAGGGAGTGCCCTGGCAGTCGGCTCAAGAGTCTTCCGCAAGCTCCGTGCAGCGTGTACGTACCTAGATGCATACATGCAGACATGCAACCCCTTGCCGTTAAGGGTAAGTAATGCCCTGAGGATATCGGGGATGTCCTAGTGCACTCTCGGTGGAGCCATGATTTTCCAATTTCTGAGGGATCCGTCCGCCGCTGCTGATCTGCCGCCGGACTAATCATGTTGTGGCGACGTGCCACTTTTACAACTCGCGCAGCCGCATAGCATGTGGCAAATTGCTGATGCATTCGCTGGCTGCCATGTGGTGGGTTATGTGGCGCGAGATGTACAGCAGAGATCCATGTCGAGTCCCCAATGCGATATCTTTTCGCCTCTATGAACAGTGACATCCCGGCAAATCGGAACGCTGCAGGAGTTGCCATGTATCTTCGCAGTAGGGTCTTTGCAGAACACAATCACCAGATTCGACGGGTGTATACCATTCCAAGCATATTCCAAAACATGCTCGGCAATCTCAAAGTAAAGACGACGGATATGTTGATCTCTCATGGGTACACGACAGTGAGCATGCGTACATCGACAGAATTCGGCTGTGTGTTAGCGCTGTGTGACGGGCTTGCTGTGTCGTTGCTACCAGTGCTTCTCAAATGGTCTGAAGCTGGGAATGGGATGTGAAGAAACGAAACTGGCGCCGTTCTTCCCATCGAACCACAAGCAATGGGCAGATTCCGGGTAGATGCACACCTGCACTCGAAAAGAGTAGTTTCACGCCTTCTCGGCACATGCTGGAAGAACATGAATTATGTTCTTGGACCAACCATGCAATACTTCCTCCGGAGTTGTCACGACATGATCATGCAGTAGCGGAGTATGCCTGCGCCGAAATATGCAAATTGGTTGCAGCACGTCTATGGCCCCAGCAAGCGGGACACAATATGCTGGTTAACATATGATTTATTCAGGCAGTCCGCATCGTTTTCTCGGCGAGAGTCGCGAGTGAAGCTGGCATCAGAATAGGTTAAGGTTGATGTTACCTGCGAATGACGCCCAAAACTGGTTGCTTCGGCTACAAGCACGTGTTCGCATCTGGATTTTGCTATTCCCAGGCTGACTGTGACTGGCAGACTTGATTTAGAAAGAGTGTTTACTCGCAGTGCATTCATATCAAGTGCATCAGTGGTATCAGGCCTGGGGACGGGGCCGGCCTCCGTTGCTGCACTCACGAAAAGCTTGGTAGGTGATGCCCTAAGAGCCGTAGCGGAGCCGTAGCGGATCGGGGTCTGGAATTCAGCCATGCTGTTCATGCTCATGTCTCTTCTTATGTTTCGCTATCGTAAAGATGCTCGTGAATGGATTAGGTGTCTGTCTGGCTCAAACAAGGCAATGGTTCGGGACATGAGGTTGGGTTTCAGCCTTGGGTTTCGGGAGGCACCAGGAATGTCCATGTCCTTCCTTTCTTCTTCAGGGCTGCTCGGCGCTCAGAATGTGCTTTCGATCTGTGCAAGAACAGCACAAGGCTGTTCCGGACCAGCCCTTTGTTCGATTGTCTCATGCCACACCTCATAATGGAAACTCAGCCAGACGTTCCGAAGTGCCAACTGTAAACAAGGAAATTTGATATGCAGGAGTTTGTACCATCAACGAATCTGTTGCCTCGGCAAGGTACACGCTTAATTTAGCCCCCTAGTAACAAAGGAACTCGACAGAATGACCGACCATGGGCTTCAGGCTGTGCCAGGGACGAATCCAGTGGGACAATCCTCCGCTGCAAGATCGACTGGTTGGGGGATTTCTTGAAAGCTTTTCTCGTGCAGGCGAACAGTACTTGGGACAGTCTCACCCTACCTTGGATGAATGGGCGCAACTCATGTTGGCGTGGGATCCTCTGAAATCTTGCCTTGTGGACTCCTTGTGGACGGCTCCCCTTTCCCACCTAGTTGGCTCTGTGTTGCGTTCTTACCCTCATGATGCGGCTGAGCAGCCGGTGTGGCTCAAGCTTCTTACTTTACATATGGTTCCAGCACAAGCCACGCTTCCTCCACGCAAGTTTCGCAGCTGGCAAGGTGCGGCTTGGTATCCCGAAATTATTTTTTGTTGGATTTGCATTTTTCCACTTCGACTTTGAGGCTGTAGTCCCTGCGGATGCAAAGCAAGCGATGACAAGGTCGGATGCGTAAACTGTTGTCGGGAACAGTTTCGCAGTTTCACACCAACTGAGAAGAGCCAGGCACAAAACGGACGTCGTGCGATTCGTTGGACCATTCGCTTCAATATCTATGGGGTCTATGGGAGCATGATTCGCCTGTGGCTGTTTTTTGCCGGCGGCAACAGCAACAAGCACAGGAGTACTTCTGTAGGCTTTCCAATGTCATGCTAGTACCATATGGTTCATCGGGTGTGGTGGCGAGGCACCGCCTACTCGGAGGCAAAGGATGGACGCAACTGTGAAGGAACTGGTGCAGACAACGAACGCATGTTGACCTTCGGTTTGCCAAAACAGCCTTGAGAAATTCACCGCCGTTTGTGAGTTGCTGGCTGCATTTCTTACCACACTGTTGATCCGAAAGGACGCTGCAGCAGTGAATGACATGTCATCAGCTGCACAGGGGCAACATCACGACACACAGGCCGCCGAACTCCGCAAAGCAGGGAAGCAGGATGAATGCGAAGTGTTGGAGGAGCCACGTATGGGCGGCCATGATAAAGCAGGGCATGTGATTGACGCTATATGTTTGCATCCGCAACTCGACAAGACTCATCAGATGGTTACCTGGGTGCAATGTAGATAGCTTGTGGCAGCGATACGGGCAGGTCCTCGCATGTGCTGCAAGCGCTTTCCCCAATAACTCAGAGCAAGAACACGCCTCTTCCCAAGGAGCCGACACCGGACAAGCGGTCAATGAACGAACATACATACGCACACGAAGTTTCACCCATACTCCGGTTGTGCTGCACTCATCTGACATACTTCTGCGTCCGCAGATGTGGCGGTACGAGAACTAATGTCCGTCGATTTTGCGCATTGCAGAACCCATCTCCATTTCATGACTGTTAGCCGGGTACGCCCTCAATATGTGCTGTATGTTCTTGCTCTTCAGGTCAAGGCACGAAGAAGGGTCGGCTGCGGGGCCCTCTTCCCCGACACGGCTGTCTGGTCCAAAGTCTGAGTGAAGTGAACTCTCTCACGCTGCCTTCCTGCCCACATGTTTTCAGTCCGGCCTTCGCATAGGTCGACAAAGCGAGTTGCTCAACTCGCATTTTCTCTTTACGACCAGTATAGGAACCTGCGCAAATTGAATTCGAGCTCGTGTGCCGCTTCTGCACATGCTTCTCATGGCCTGGACCACTCTCCGGATGCCTTCTCAGCTGGGATGCGCTTGTGATGACTGCCTGGACTGTGCTTGCATAATGCGCCGGACATGACGAGAAACGCGAAGTACACAACTTCTCGGGTTGGCCAGGGCAACGGCACTCAGAGCATGTGCCACAGCTTCTGGATTCTGCTGACTTCTGGCCGTCAGCAGGGCCCACTGATCCTGCGAAGACCCAACGCAGAAATTGCTTCGGACAAACTGCTATGCAGTCCTCTCTGACAAAGGCTGGCTTTTTCAGAACGCAGACAGGGAAGCAACTGTCAGAGTCACTGAAGCCTCCAAGGCCACACATTGAAAGGCTTCTTGAAGCGCTCACGCTGGACGACTCTCGGCGTCCTGCCGCTGCACAAAGGAATGACCTTAGGCGTTGATGCCAATTTTTCATGCACGGTTGTTTCGGCGGCATTAGTTTATTCCAGACTGGACGGCTCACTGCCAGCTTGTGAAGTTGCAAGAAAACGCAGAGAAACGTAACGTGCTCGGAAAAGAGGGCCTGAGGGGCTTGTGAAAACCAGCACCACGCCAATTCGGCACACTGCGTCCAGTGTATTCTACGACGACCTGGCCTTATTCCCGATTTTTCAGTACCACCCCTGCAAACAAATGCCTTCGTAAGAACACAGTTCCTTTCCATGTTGCTCGGGGTTGCTCTCGAGACATGGCCAAAATAAATTAACTGTGCCCAGTGGATGTAGCGTGTGAGGGGGGGGGTTGGCCTGCAAGGGCACGGACGCCTTCGTTGCGAATGGTCTGGGATGGTCTGGGCATGGGGCATTCTGTGAGGGTTTTGGTGTAGAAGATGGCTTTGATGAGCTGGAATTTGCGGAGTGACTGTGAGTGGAAGGCTTCCAGCCTGTGGAGGTCTGCTGCTGTGAGTGCCGCCGACTCCATACCATACGCCAGCACCGGGACAAACGGCGCGCTGTAGATCCGAACCTTCCAGGCGACGCTCAAGCCTGCGTGTTTCCAGAACATCTGTACTGTCATGAAGTGCTTGCGGGTTTTGGCCAGTCTGGTGGTCACATCGGTCTTGCTCGAAGAGTCCGACCGCAACATTACGCCCAGCTACTTGGCCTGTGGCTGTCTCCATCCGCTAAACCTGTGAGAAATTGGATATGATCGGAGGCGGTAGTCGAGCGGAGCAACACCGGGTTTTGGTAGTTCAGGGAAAAGTTGCTGTGGGATGCCACCTTCTGCAGCGTGTGCAGAATCTGTTGCCCCTTCTCCGCTGCGCCTGTGAAGATGGCACTGTCATCGTCGTACCCCAATTCATAGAACGGCTAATATTGGCTGTAGACCCACGGCAGAAACTTACCGTGCTTCTGCAAAGCCTCGTCCACGTCTGCCGTGGTCATGCTGTGCACCACCAGGAAGAAAGATACGGAGACAGGGGGCATCCTTGACGAATCCCAGAGCCCGCCTGTCAGGAAGGCTGGCTCGTCTGGCCCGCTGTTCCCTCTGTGAAGGTGGGGGCTCGGTATATAGCCGCCACCAAGTCGACGAAGGCTGGCATGACTGCGTGGCTGATGAGTGCCTTTTTAACCGCCTGTGGATGCAGCTTATCAAAACTTGCGTCTAGTCACGGAGCTGAACATACAATGTTGACCCGTGCCGTTCGGCGCTCTCAATGAGACGGCGCGCCTCGACCGCGAGGCTCGGAAGCCGAACTGTGAGCTGCGCAGCTTACCCGCGACAGCCGCTTTCAGCCCGCTTCTGCAAAATCCGTGCGAAGAGCTTGTAGGTCGTGCTCAGCAAAAATATGGGCCGGTAGTTATTGGGGTCAGCCATCGTCCCCTTCCTGTGGATTTTCACGACAGTGGCTTCTAACCAAGCCTGTGGGACCACACATGGGGTCGCGGTAGCGGCCCGGAACCTTGTTGGCGGCCATTCCCTTACACACCTGGCCCAATTCCTCTGTCGCAATGGGCTCATGCTCACCGGACTGTCGTCTGTGAGGGGGTGTGTGGGACCTGTGTAGGGGTGCCCAATGCTTTGTGGCGAAGTGCTGAGAAGGTGTCAGCTTGCTTGCTGCAGCCTTGGGGCTTGCCTTGTAGTCCGAGCGGATGCGCTTGATCCAAGCTAACCGTTAACCGTTCTTTAAACCACTGTTGCTTGTCGAGATGGGCCTGTGAGCGGATGGTTCTGTGTAACCGTAGCTCCTCCTCCTCCTCCTTGCCCTGCCCTGCCTCTTGCGGGCTGCTGAGCGCTGCTCAGATTTAGGGGATCTTGGGCCTCCGCTCCTGCGTCGACGTGCTGCTGCGGGTTGCTGGGCTGAGTGGGGTTGCGCCGGCGCTGTCGGAGTTGGGTTTGCGGTCTCTGTGCTGCCCTGTGAGAAGTGGGATTGCAAGTGGCCGTTGAAGTCCTGCTTTCGCTCCGCCTCCGGTCGCCTTATGGGTTTCTTTGCTTGGGGCTGTCTCTTGTGATTGGCGGTGCGCATGTTCAAATTGGTCAGGAAGTGATTGCTGCTGAAAGCCACTCGTGCACATCCGTGACCATGTTCCTCCACGAGAACGTGTTGACGGCGTGGTCCAACTGCACCATGTCACCATTGGGTCGCACTACGTAACCCTGTTCTGAGTGGCCTCCCACATCCAAGTCTGAGGAAGGCAGAGGTCGCGAGTGACACTCAGTTCGAAAAGGTGAGCGTGGTTTGAGAGCTGTTCCCGTGTTAGAGGCCAGCTCGTCTAGCAACTGGGCGTTGAAGTGAAGTCCCGAACCAGGAGCAGCGGTTCGCTTTTGGGTTGGCTGTGAATGAGTCATGTCGCTCAGGTCTGCCCAAAATTTTTTGCTCGCACCACCTGCTCCCGCTGGTTGTGTGGGGCGTACACCACCTGGACTGTGAGAGGGGCCTCGGCCGTATCCACCCTAAAGGTCAGGAACCGACCACTGATGGCCACAATGTCCAAAAAGCATGGCCGTTGGCGTCGAGGGCGTCGTCGGCTCTGTGCGTGACTGTAGACCCATCGATCATAAATTGGTCCTGTTGCTTGGCATGGGTTTCTGTGAGGGAGCCAATCCAGACCGTGGTGCCGCATGCGGCGGACCAGGCTGCGCAGCTTTCCTGCCTCGAGCAATCCTGTGGTGTTCCAAAAGCCACCGTTGACTCCCGGCTGCAAAGGAAAAGCTCTTGGAAGAGTCCAATCGCCTGCCAAGCTGTCACTGTGAGCCGTCGCCGCCCTGCTTGAGACGGCGGTTGATACACCATGCCTCCCACGGGTCCTGTGCGTAGCTATCAGGGACCACACCGCCTGAGTTCACATTGTTGATCTTGGCCGCTTCCACTGCCCGTCCAGCTCTGGCCCGCAGTAGCGGCTCTTCGAAACCATCTGTGTGATCGGCGAGGAGCTGGGCAGGCTCGCGTCACTGATTCCCGACGCCGCCTCACTGTGCATCCTCTTCACCGGCAGCCCCTCATCGAACATGCCATGTTTTCCATCAACTCCCCGGTGACTCGGTGGTCCTGAGGCTTGTGAAGCAGGTCCTTTCTTTGTCCTCCGGATGCACCTGTTTAGAGCAAGGGTAAGTGTTTTCCAGCGAGGGATACGCGGTTTTTGAAAAATATGGCGAAAGCCGCCCTGTACGGATTCATCAGGCTCTGAATTGGCGAAATCAGTCTCCGCTCGAACTGCATGACCACAGGCGACCACTTGACCGGACCAGCACGACGCCATTCCTGTGGAGTGCGCTCCCGTGAGGGCTGTGAAGTCTCCCTCGGTGTCTTCGGCCTCCTGCTTCTCCTTTTCCTTGTTCCTGGTGGGTACAAGGAAACACCCGGTCCGCAACCTCGAGGATCTTCTTGCAGCGCGGGGACTGTGAGGATGGAAATCTCCGACATCTCCGTCGCACTACCCGGCGCTCCCACATCCAGACGTGAGGAGGCAACGGCTCCTGCTCACAATGGTGCCCTTGGCTTGCTCCACCTGCACGAACAGAAGGTCCTTCTCGCACCAGGCTGCGCGGATCTTGATGGCTGGAACTTTTGGCTCCAGCAGACTCACCCTGTCTTTGGTGGCCGCCTGCGAGGTGACAAGGGAAGAGTAGACCGCACCGACCGTTGGGGCAACCTTCTGCTGCATGGCTGCCTGGGTCAGCTCCATGCACTGCCCTACTGCGGCCTTGCGTTGAGGTCTTCTCCTGCTGCATCCGGGACTGTCAAGGCTGACAGCTGCAGCACCGAAGGCACCGATGCACTACAAAAAGAGATTGGCATGCTGAGCCGTTGTTCCATCTGTCCCACTTTAACATAGAATTCCTTTTGGCTTGCTTCCCGCCGCTCCCCTTGCCGCTTCAGCTATTCTAGTTGGCTGACACACTGGGCCAAAATGCCTGCCAGTTTGTACGTTTCGGAGTTTGACATTGCACTCGCTACGCTACGACTGTAAGGCAAAAACTGTGCAGCCGACCTGTGCGGGACACAGCAGACAAAGGCTGGAACCGCCCACGAGCTTACGTCTAGCAGCTGGCATGTGAAATTCGGACTCAAGAGCAATCTGACTAGAGGATTCGCATCGGCTTTGCAAATGCCTGAAGCTCCAATCCCTCTTGCGCATTTACCACGGGGCAAGGGGACGACATCCCAGCTGTACCCTTCAACTTCAAAAGTGCACATACCTCCTACAACACCCAACCCGCTTGCTGCAAATGCCGTCAGTGCAAACTGGAGGTGCTTGGACTCTAGGACATGAAATGATTTCAGCGACGAGGCGATCGCGACTCCACAGCACGAGGCCACGGCCATAGCCCCGCGAGAGTACACGACTTTTGCCTAGAAGATGTCACGGGCAAACGCAGACAAGGCATGCCAGATCCAAGAGACCCTTCGTGCCTGCTCGGAGACCTGAGGCCCTCCGGCAAACGCAATGTAGATGTCGGCAACTCGGAGAAATACGGTCCTTAATTGGTCGGGCGCTGGCCGCATGTTGGACGAATCTGCTGGGGGCGGAGTGGCGGAGTGATAGTCTGAACAGACTTACTGTACTTCTTGCTAAGCAGACACCAATTTGGTTGATCCTTTCCAGCTCTGCTGTATGCAAGCAGCTTCGGGCTACTGCGAGGAGACTACATTTCGCAAACCTATGCAAGCTGGGCAGCATACTGTGTTTCTGCGACGCTTCTTCCGGCCTGGATCGCTTGGCCTTACAACTGAACAGATGGCAGGGTCCCAGCACGAGTCTCGGCAACTTCAGCGCTGCTCAATACCCCACGATGCTACTCAGGTGGTCACCTACGCGAAGCATGCCACCAAATGGGATCAGTGTGTAAACCTCGGCCCAACAAGCAAAATCGAAGCAAACAAGGCCAAGGCATTCTTGCCCTAGGACCATTGAGCACCAGGCCATCGATCCGTCTGCGCAGTTTACAAAGGTGTCCTCCCGTAGAGCTGGACTAGTCAGTGCTCCGGCACGGGCTGACTTTGCTCTCCTGAACTGCCGAGCATCCAGCAAACACAACGACTGCTTGACGCAGATCTTTGCAAATCCGCGTGGCGACCTGGAACTCATGACTACTCACCCGATACTCCAATGCATCCATCATAATCACGTTCAATTCTCGGCGACAAATCGCACCCGCCCTGCCTGCCCTGCGAGCTCCTTGCAGCCTGAAACCGCCCCAAGCTAATCCAAGTGCTCCCGACAGATTCCGGATCGGAAGAACCGCTCCAACAAGCATGGTCTTTTGTTTCGCCCGCATTTCGCCGCTTTGGCACCAGAGTCTTTGAGCATGTGCACAGTGCGTAGCTGACCCGAAGTTATCGGCTTGCGGTTCTGAGTTGAATTGAAACGGCCAAGGGTTAAGCACTCGACTGCCCAGCCTGACTTATAACTAGTCTGTTGAGCGACATGTGCCACATGCCCTGCTTTGCGAACTCCGTATGTCTGTCTGTGTGTGTGTGTGGGCATGCAATCTTCGTCTTGTTGGATGCGTGGAGCTCTCAGCGTCGGCGTCGACTCCGGCTGCGGGAGCGGCTGCTGCTTCGGTCTGGGACAAGGCAGGTCATCCAATCACATGCACACAGGCGCAGGGTGCATCCATCCTAGCATCCGGTTTTGCAGAATGATTCAACAATCGCATACACAAGCAGGTGTCGCAGCTGCTATCACGGGATGGTAAGCTGCGAATCAAAACACAGCAAGCACGAGGCCTCGACGCTCCTGCACAAGGCAGCTTATTGCAGCCATCAAGCACCGCTTCTTTCAGACTGCCTTCGAACAGCATCCAGGCCTTTCTTCCTCTGCCACGGCGATCCCTGTCTCGATCCTCACCCAGGGACTAAACCAGCATTCCTAGTTCCAAACTCGGCGCATTGTGAGTGAGCGGTTCGGTGCAGCTCCTTTCTTGACTTGCCTCTTCCTCGATCTTTGCTTCGGCTACCCCTCCTAGGCGATTCCGGTCATGGTGGCCAACAGGCAATTTCGGTCAAAACCCCGCCTTTTCTTCTTTACACCGTTCTCCTTTTGAGACTCGTCCTCAAAGTTGGCAGGAGGACCCGGAGTTGAAAAATGTTCGACGCTTCGACACTTCCAGTGGCTTCCAGGTCCTTTAGTTTGCTCTTGGACTTTGCTCTGTTGCTGCCTTCGCCGTCGCCATCAGCCTGCACAAGACTGTTCTAATAGATACAAACTGACGAAGGATGCCAGCCTCTTGCTCTGCTTTTTCCTCTTCTGCCACCTCAGAGCTCACTGCTGGTAAATGCAGCAATGAAGTCCGAAAAAACGGGCGGGCCTTCTTCATGTATTCCTCGTTCTTCTTTTTGCGCTCCTCTTCCTGCATGGCGGTGGTTCCCACATCATCCTACAACATCCACCAGATGCTGTTAGGACGAACGGAACCTTCTTCTCCTTGAGAATTCTGTCGCGCTCGGCCTCTGTCCAATAGCGGTTACAAAGACCTCTTGACAAGAAATTGCGCTCAAAGCAACTCGGCACAGGGCTTTCTTGTCTTTGAGCTCTTTGAGCCGGGCACGGATCTCCGCGTAACTGTTGTGTATCTCGCGGCAGAGAAATTCGATTCATGACTGTCAAAGACTTGGAGGATCGCCTTGTACCTCAGGTGCGCTTCATATTCGCCCTCGTTGTTGCCTCACAAGCACAACCGCTGGAGTCTCAAGCGTCGGAAGAAAAACTTCGGCCGCGGCTGATGTATGCAGTTCCACAAACCTGCCGCAAGTTGGAATAGCCGCGAAGCAGCACAAAAGGCCTTGCCTCACACGCCAACGGCCGAAAATTAGCTTTCACCTTCTCTTCTTCCTCCTGAACCACATGCATGCCAGCAAGCCAGGTAAAAGCTAACTTGGTTTAAAACTATAAGTTGTCCGCTGCGTTTTCGTGCAATTGAAACCTTTAGACCCCATGTCGTGACAACCTACATGCACAAAAACGTGCATTGTTCATACCTTATCCTTCATTCGGTTGTTCGATTCGTAATTGCTGGATGGCTTCCGTGGCCAAGACGTATCATAATAGCAAACTCAAATAAGACACACTGTATACTCCGGAAATTCGAGTACTTCAAAACCATTCGAGGAAATATGTAATAAACAAATGTTTCTAATTGTTTCGACACACACGCACACATGTAAACACAAACAAACACACACACACACACAAACACATATTACATATATATATATATATATATATATGTGTGTGTGTGTGTGTGTTTGATAGACCTACACACGCTTACACACAGAGAAGGCAAGTAAGCAAAGCAAGCAAGCAAGTACAAGTACAAGTAAGTGTGTACATGTATGCATATGTGTATATATATATATATGTATATTCACACGTATATTTCGTATGTCCATATGTATATTCAAACCTATTGTTTATGTCATCGTTTACGTATTTCTGAGGTACTTATGTCCATGTGCATTCATGTATACATGTATACGTACCAGGGTGCAAATAGTTGAGCATCTAGTTGTTATTATCGCTTGCAGAGATAGACACAAGCACATGCATGTTTGTATGTCCATATATATATATATACATACACATGCGTGGTTTCATCTTTCAAATGCTCGCGTTTGACAGCGCGAACCGAGTCTTGATATTCGACATAGCAATGTTGTGACTTCCACACATTGAAAAGATGAATGAAATCAGTGCTGCCGCAGATATACTAGCGTTCTCATGTCTCAAAAACCACACAACAAAGAACTTTCCCTGGCAATTATGCATGACAGAAAACTGCAAACAGGTGTAGTCAAACTGCAAGAACTATGTTCGCAGATTGTGTCTATCTACATTGGACGAGAAATATAGTTTTTAGAAATTGACAACACAAATGAAAGCAACTTTAGTAGATGCAAAAGCTTTTCGATAGATTACGTGCTGCTACCTGGGCTGCAGGTACCCCTGCTGTTCTGCGTGCTTTCAAAAGAAGCTACATACAAAGCATTTTGTACTCGATAAGTTTCTTTGGCCGGGACAGACGTCAACAATATTCATGGCTAGTCAGTTCGCAGTACTCAGAATCGAACTAGTTATTTTGTTTTTTGTCGGTCGTCTTTTGACCTGTACAAGAAAATATCAGTATTTTTCTTTTTATCATATTCAAGGACATCATATTTGGTCACTTTGGTTAAGCTATGGTGTATTTCAGGCTTCGAATATAATCTCACAAGGTAGCACCACTTGGACATGTTTATACGCTTACGGCAACGTTGCTTCAATGCAGAATGCGGCTTCACTCTGCAGCACTCAAACGCACATGTTTTGCTGGACGGCACTCACACCGAAAAGGAACTAAGACTCAAGGGATCCGCTGATGGCAGTGCACACAGAGAGCGGTGAACACTAAGCACTAAGGCGCAACATCACTGAAATTCACATATACTAGTATATAGCAGTGCCCGAACAAGCGGTTCGTTGTTGTCGCAGTCGTATGACACTCTCGACAAGTCAAAAATAGCTGATACTGAACCAAACACAAAAAAAAACAGCCACTCTAAGGCACCGATGGAAGCAGCACGACCTGGCAACGTTTTAGATTGTGTCCTCTAAGATTCGAAGTGGGCGGGCGGTTTGGGAGATTGTCGAACTCTTTTGAACAAAAGACGGCGCTGGGCCGGACCTCGTCGGATTCCCCAAGCGCATGGCAGAAAGCCAGCCCAAATTGCCACAACCAAAACCTACCAAACCAAAATCAAACAAAACAAACAAGCAAAAGAACACCCAAAAAGCAAACAAAAACAATTGTCTACGAGTCTTCCGAAATTCTGTAATCCAGGGCTCTGGGCCAAGATTTTGAAAAAATTGGTGTTTTTTGTGTGTTTGTGTTTTTTGGGTTTTGTTTGTTTGCTTTTGTGGTTGTGGCTTCTTGGTTTTGGTCTTCTTAATTTGGGTATTTGGTGTCGGTGTTTTTCTGGCTTGTTTGATTTTGTTTTTTCGGTGGTGTCATACTGTTTTTTGTCTTTGTCTTTTGCGTACTTCTTCTGGGGTGTTTGAAAATAGCATTGATTTCTTATTCATATTAGCTTCTTTGTCTTGGTGTGCATTCTCGCGAAAAAGCAAAAAACACAGCGGACAGGTTATGGCCTTAAACCGCTAGTTAAGTTTATACTCCAGTTTACGTCACATGTCGTGGCAGTCGTTGCGATGCTTATGCAACACTCGCCGCAACAGCAGTCTGTGCAGGTGAGCAGGTGGACTCCTTATTCTGCTCGGCTGGGGCACAATCTTCAATAAGCAAGGAAGACCTGATCGGTCCTTCTCATACTTTTTCGCCTCTTCCAAGAGATCGTCAGACTGCTTCATCAGCTCTTCCTGGAACCGGATGGGGAATGCAGGGAGTGCTTCCAAAATATTCCTGGTTGTGGAAATCTCGACTGACCTGCTGAAGTCGAAGTACACCTCTCTCGGCACATCGAATGCTGACCTCGCCTTCTTGCGAGCCTCGCAGTCTTCCAAAGCGTTGGCCCTGGCTTCAAGGTGCAGCTGTTGGTCACACTTTGCAGGTCATTCTAGAACGTGGTCCGAAAGTGGTCACGAACAGATGATTGAGGCTGAGCAGTCATGACCCCTCTCTGACGCGGATATCTGTGAGCCCGGCTTCTGCGCCAAGTTGGTGCTTTCCCGCTTCATCTGCGAAATCTTCCTGAGAAAGATGCGGTGAAGTCGCTGAAGGCATCGGCAAAGTGTTCGCGTAAGGAACCAATATAAAAATGGGGAAAGGCAAGGATACTAAGCTTCTCCGCAATTCTTCTGACACAGATGGCGCGTCAATGGCGAGCGGACCCCGAGTGGCGTTTGCAGCAAGGTGACTGGTTCACATCGGCAGGCAGCGCCTTGGACCTTTCATCGCACAGAGCCAACAAGGCCACAGCTGATTCAACTCCTTGGGTGGTTGCGATTGACGGGTTCAGCGGGTTCAGCTATGTTATACCCCGACCCGCCTGTATCGGCCCTTTCTGAGAGCCGTTGTGTGTCCCAACGCCTGGACTAAAGGCCGTGACGATGCACTTGAGCAGATTTGAAGCCCAAGAGTCTCCAAATTCTACCTTCTGCGCCTGCATTCTAGCGAAGTTCTGTCCCCATGTGCGAGGGCATCACGGCACTGGCACCACCTTTCAAGCTGCCAGATCCGTTTGAAAACTGTGTCGCCGGCCTGGGTTCCTTCCGCAAGCGTTCTACCTCTCTTCGGCCATATGCCTCGTACACAAGTATGCGAGCCAGTTCCGATGCTGCAACGGGGTCGCTGGCCTCGGCCTCCTGGACACAAAACTCCAAGTCGCGAATCGAGTACTCCTTCGCCAGATCCGATCCGAAGCTCTAGATGTCAGATAAGGACATGAGAACGCCGGCCGCAAGGGGTCCTCGTACTTGATTCTTAGATCGCTGCCCTCTTTGCCATCTTTACTGGCTAAGAACTTCTCTCGGATCACCTGCAGTGTTGCAGTTCTGCATAAACGTGCGAAACATCAGCAAAAGACAGCACGAGGTTCGCATTTGTTCCCAAAACCTCCCAAAGCTTTCACGCCTCCGAGTGGATTTTGTCGCAAGGATCGATGCCCCGCTTGCCGCCCACAACGGACTGCATGCAGCAAACTCAGACGGACAGACTGCCAGTCTTGCTACTCAGGAGAGCCCGCACTGCGAATCACGTGCCTTGTCGAAGGGACAAAAGCCAATGAGATATCCTCAGCTTCTGATTTACTGGTTGCACCATTTGGCGACTGCATCTTGCTTTCTGTCTAACGTCTCTGCAGGCAGCACAGTTAGGAAGAGTGGAGGTACAGCAGCACCAGCAGGGTAAAAAACGGTGGGTATTTCTTGAAAGGGGTTTTGGGGACATGCAGCCGTCCCATTGATGTCGTACGATATCATGTTTCGCATGCACGGAACAATCCTGAAAGGATTAGCGGCACGAAAACAGGAAGTGACTAGCAGGGTGCAAAGAAACCAACTCGTTCTGCCAGGATGCATTGCTTCCAATAGCAGAATGTCTTTCAGCAATCGCACGAAACACTACTCGGCAACTTCTGTTGACGCCGCGACACCTTTGCAAATGCTCTTGTCCTGGCATGGACGACGGCAGTTGACTGACTGTGAAGCACAGGCCGCAGGAGATATTAAACAGGTGGGAACAAAGTCAAGGTGGCAGAATCTTGCAGCCTTCCAGTCTTCTGCATTGTCGTCTTTCTTCTTCTGATCCCGCTGTGGGCCTTGCTGAAAAAAGCATAGGCTTCGAAATGCATGGCTTGTCATCAAAGCCGAGGAGATCCTATAGTCTGAACTTCTTCAGGGGCCAGTGTTGGAAGGCCACATGCATCATTGCTCACACTCGACGATGATATGCGAGTAGCCAAATGTGTCATGAACCTGCACTAATGGAGACGAAACCAGCGAAGCTAGCAAGTGACAGCGTGATCATGCAGCTTACCGAAGAGGAAACACGAATAACTTCTCCGCTCGGGATTTCTCCAGGCTTCAGGCCCATGAGGGCATCCAGCATTGCTCGTGCCTTTTCGGGAGTCGAAGGCTCGATGTGCAAGCAGTAAGGGAAGCACCCTGCCTTGTTCATGGCGGCGAAAAGACGTCACATCAACGGCACACGCAGCTGGCAATCATGTGGGGAGGTGACATGTGGCTGGGTGGCAAGTGGTGGAAGCTGTCCGGTCTGGGAGCTGTTGTGCTGGGTTCTGTTCTCAGCCAAGCTGGGCTCCAAGCTACCAAGCCCAAAAGTACCGGCAGGACCACGTCAAGCGCACCATGACGTAACCAAAACGTCACAAGAGCTATCAATGCAGGCCTTGTGTCTCACCAGCAAGGATGCCTATCTTCAGCCCAGGCCCAAGCGTTTGGGAGACTTCAACTATAGCCTCGGCAACATGAATGCCAGGACTCGTGGAAGGGGACAGTCTGAACATGCCGTTGCAACTGGAGGCAAGCTTTCAGCAACTTGTCACATTTCGCATGTTAAACAAAAGCCGGGAAATCTATCTGTGCATGTGGCTACTCTGACATGGTGAAACTATTTTCAGCTTGTTGTGCCTTAACTTCGAATCGGCACAAGACCAAGTGCGATCCTGCAATGTCTACGGAGCCCAAGCGTCTATATCACAGTTCCGAAGCTGCAACTGCTCACCACAGCATCATGGCAATAAACTTGCCCCTCAAAGGGCAGTTCCAGATCTTCAATGCACCACGAGCAAGGGTGGTACCACGTGCTGCAGCTTTGTTCGTTTTAGTCGCAGAAGTGATGGATACTGCCGTCGGATGGCACCAGGTACAGGACGAAAAGGAGGGTACTGCATGTTCATGGGATCTCGACATCTTTTGCCCGTGGAGACATGAAGCGCTGTGCTGATTCCAATATCTGTTCGCCATGCACGCCTCGCTCTCGGCAGTTTGCCAACCCCTTGAGCTGGATCTCCCAGCCACGAAAGCAAGCTGCACAAGTCATCCTTTTCCAGCTTGTTCGCCTTTTGAATTTGCACGCCAGTGACGTGCGCCGTTGTCTGTCTCGATCAGCCTGCCTGTGGCCGGCACCTGCACTAGTTGTGCCGGAAGAACCATGGCCTTACTTCACCCATGTCCTGGCTAACACGCAAGTGAAGCGAAAATTGACAGCGACATCTTCTTCTGCGCGATGCGACTTATCCGTTCCAAGGACATGCACACAGGCGACCAAGACACGGAAAGACTTCCTCCATTGCAACAGTTGGTGTCCAATCCGATTGCGTGCGGGTACTGTTGGAAACCACGTGGTGCATCCTTCTGCTGGTGAAAGCATATGTTAGATAAATGAGTGGTAATGCTCAATCAGAATCTGAGAGGTCTGCTGAAATGGTGCTGCCAGGCATCATGCCCGAACATTACCATTTTCGGCATGTCACTCATCGGGCTGCCAGCAACCTGGGGCGGTCAAACAACCTGTTACAGAGCTCAGGTGGTGGCAAGGTGCGGCAAGGTTGACAAAAAGAACAACGAACAGCATGTACTTGGGCTTTGCCGGTACCGGCATGTACGAGCTGCTTGCCCAAATTCCAGTGTCTGTAGGCTTGCAGGTGCCTGCGGAGACTCTGCTGTGTATATTGCTGCGGATATGGCCTGCTGCTAGGTCCATGGCTACTCATCCCAGCTGGCTTAGGCGAAGATGTAGCTTATAGGAAGCTGGTGACACCCCCGAGACTGCCGGGCAACCCAGGAGCTCCAAGCTGCAGCCCACCTTGGATGAAAGGATAAAGCCATTTGGCCCTTCGGAGATTATCAAACCAATCCGCCGCGGCACGGCTCACCAGCTCGGACATCGTGCACGGCTTGATAGATCTTCGTCTCCGACCCTGCTTTTGCCAGATTCCCTGGGATTCAATGATTCAAGCCAAACGTGCTTCCGCAGGGGCTGGCTTTTCTCTGTGTGCTGTTGAGTGACGTAACATTACCATATCTTCCAATGACTGCTCCTCTAGCCTTACCGAATCCGGGATTCACAGCTCCGACTCAACATGTTGCACGTGTCTGAAGTCGATTTGTGCCAAGCTTGTTCAAGCCGCGGTCTGCCCGGCACCAATCCGGCATGCACCAAGAGAAGGTCGGCATGATCTGGCAATCGAATTGTAAAAGGCAACTTCCGGATGAAGTCCAAGTCAGCCTCAGTCCTTAAAGAAAACATCCCGCGCGGGAACGTCGACAGAAGGCAGCACAGCTTCCGGGATCTCGATGGTCTGCATTGAACCGAGGCGCAGCAGTGGCAACCACTCCCAGCTTCCATGCTCGTCGGGTTCGGGGATGGTGCCACTCGCTTTCCATAAGTTCCACTTTTGCAGCCTTTTTTGGCGGGAAACGATATGCCACACTACACGACAAACTCAAAAAATATCGAACAAGCACTAAAAAAAGTATGCCTGCCTCAGCCCTGCGTCCCTTGAGGCAATGCCATTAACTCCAGGAAGCGCAATGAAGTCGTGATTGCCAGCAATTGCATGTAGACCTTTCTCCCGTGCCAAGCAGACAACTTCTCTAGAATGAGGTCCTTTGTTCACCAGATCGCCAAGCAGGATGACCACCTCGCCCACGCGTAGCTTCTACATATTTTTGCGACGTCCCGCGTCGATAACTCAGTTATGTAAGCCAGGCATCGTCACCATTGCCTGGGGAATACTCACACTTGTCCTGATCAGCTTGCCACAAAACAACAACGGATTCATCACAGCACACCACAGCTGTGCTGGCTCGATCGAGGTGCCAAAAGCTTCACAAGCTCATGTGCACAACCATGCACATCGCCGATGACAATGACGCGAGCGGAACCTGCTGCCAAAACAGCTCAGTTTCTGGCTCTCTTGACTTAATTTGCCAACCGAACCTGTGCTGAGGACATGGTGTGTTGTCGCTTCACAATGGCGCAGTTCAGCAATACTCATGGCAAGAACGGGGGGCAGGCGGAACACGAGCAAAACGCTGCAAGCGAGAGACACCAACCGTCTTGCAGACATGGTGAGTGCAAGTGGTGAATTCGCAGTCCAATCTCATCGAGCATCAAGCTCCCGACAGGTTCTAGCACCATGTCCCTGTCATGCACACATCAGATGGCTTTCATGCCGACCCCGAGCCACTTCACAAAGCAACTCCCCAGCTTGTTCAGGGCCTTGTCAGGTCGATCTCCGCTGTTCGCGGAGTTTTTGGATGTCTTTCCAGTTGCTTTGCACTGAACATTCGACTCAAGGCTAGTGAAGGCCAGTGAGTATTGTTCTTGGTTTTCCGATCAGGTATCGGACTGCATGCAATATTATCTGGCATATGGACCTCGAGTGCAGTTGCTGCATATTGCGCTGCATATGCTGCGAGGGCGAGCGCAAGTTCATGCTCAAGGGCTTGCAGATGCAAAGGGAACAACATCTTCACCAAACTTGCGCATGGACCCGCTCCCAACCTCCGCCAAGAGCTGTTCCCAAACCACGAGACGACCTGCGAAAGGCTGTCTCCCGGCACTGAACCTCGTGCAAACACGACTTTAAGTAACGGACGAGCGCCTGGTGACACGGTGAGGACTTCGGGCCTGTGCGGAGATTTGGACGAAAGCCTGTTAGACTCTCGACTCTGCCCGCCTCTCCAGGAGCTTTCGCTGACCTGTGGTTTCCACTCCGCTGTACAGACCCAGAATTGAATCTCAAGCTGAACATACTGTGGCAATCTAGCTTGCAAGAGACATCAAGAGACAAGCAGGCAATCACTGCGTCATGCCACTCCAGAGGAGACGGCTTTTGCTCAACTTTCGGACATCGAGTCTGAAGCATGCCTTAGTGCAGTCATGTGCAGTCCCACGATCCGGCATAGAGTTTGCAAGCATGCCCGATCAGTTTTTGCTGCATTGCCAGGCCTGCTCACCCTGATTCCCTGCACTCCTCTTGAAGCCAACCGCCTCAAAAAAGTCCGTTGCCTCACAACACAGTCTTCCAAGTAAACGCAGTTCTCCTGCACCCCAAATGCCTCTGCGGAGTGATCTTTTGGAAGCACGGCCACGATGCAAACGCAAGTGGGATTTCGCCTCAGCATCCACACATGCCCGGACGAGGCGCTGCAAGCTTTCACTGTCTGAGGCACATGCTTGGCAACTTGCCTGACGGATTTCACCTGTGACTGTGGGATGTTTCCAAGAGGAACTGATGTCGGAGACGGTTCACGCATGCTGTGCTCGAAAGCTGAGCTGCAACAGCGTTGTGTAGTTGCGTCCAAGGTTCCAGGGCTCGTCCGATGTGCTGTCGGCGGCCGGTCGGCACAACGCCGATATATACTACCTGCACCGTAGCAAGCTGCAATGTCACGAGCATGCAAGAGCAAATCACAAGAAAGAGAACAGGACAAAGAGACAAGAAGAACTGAGAAGGCACGAGGACTCAGAAGTGCCAAGAAGCGCGGAAGGCTCAAAGACTAAGTCGCGCCTGCAGCAGCTGCTGCTCCAAACGGTGCAGCGCCAAGCCCAGAGCCTCTTGGCAGAGAGAGGGCAGACCGCAGGACCGCAGGGCACCAAGCAGAGCCATCGACCTCCCAGTTGCAGCCGGTCCCTGGGAAGCCAGGGGGTCATCCTCTACAACCGCCACATTTTGCAGAAAATGCTCCCAGCCAAGCTGCAGCGCAAGCTCGCGGACACTTTCAGGCCGTTCTTCTTCGACACGACGTCCCACCTAGATGCCCCGAGCACAAGCACTAGCCTTCTCCATCGCTTGATAACTACTACTCACCACTCCCCTCTGGACCGCGTCATCTCACTGCTTATCAACGCATGGCAGGCGGACACATCGAAGTTCAGCTCCGAGGATGCTAAAGCCACAGCGTCGAGGACCCCTGGATCGACCTGCTGTTCACTTCTAGCGCCCAAGGCCTTGCAGGCTGCATTCTTCGTGCCTTTCCCGGTCGAACGTCCGAGCAGATCGACACCTGCAAGGAAAGACCGCCTGTGTGCAAGCACTTCTCGGTGCCGTATGGAGCCTCCATGCTCCTGGACAACAACGGCTTCGAGCTGCCTAGTCAAAAGAAGCTGATCTTGCAGGCCTCTCTGCTTTTGCCACTTTCCGACCATGGCTAGCTGACACAAGGGTGCAAGGCCCGAGCTTGCTGCAGGCTCGTCTGCACCTGACGCTGCCCGGGCATACAAGTACCATAACTGCATCCACAGCGATGGGATTGCCGTGACACTCCGGAGAAGCGTACCTCCAAGAGAACAGCGATCAGGTTCAAGGGGCTCCGGCTCAACGCCATGCTCGTCCTGACAATCTCCCAAGTGGAGCGCAACTCAAGACACATCATGAATCATCCACGAACGAAGCAAGCCGGAACTTCGATCGAGCAACCTCACCGCCACTGCTTGAATCAGACGAAATAACCTGAGGTGGATACCAAGCTCATGTCACTTCCAGACACCACTCCACTCCATAGCTTGGGCAAACGCAGCTTCTAGCAGCTGCTGTGTTGACAATACCTCCATGCTTACTCTGAACAATTTTTACAAAGGTGGTGCCGGTGACGAATCTCACTCTGGGAAGCCTTCAGCTTTTCCAGAAGTTTCGCTTGCGCATTCGGTCCAGCTCGACGTGGGCCTGATGCTTGCTTGGCTGTGGGCTGATAAGCAAACACTTATCATCAGAATCGGAATCCATGCTACAGTCGTCCCAGCATTTTGATGCTTTTTCCGACTGAGCAGTTTGTTGCTGCCTTCGCGATGCTCCGGAGGTGCAGCAGCAGTCGCATGCGAAGAACGTAAGGAGCACAAGTTGTCCTGATCATACGCGCTCTTTGCCACGCTCATGCCCATCTGAAAACATGGTCCACATCCTGAAACGATGCGGTTTTACCTGACCCCGCGATTTAGCGTCCTCGCTTCCGGCCTTTTTTTGTCGCCGTTGGCTCACCTATTTTGCTGTCTCGTTTGGAAATCACGCCTGCACTTGCTCGAATCGCGATCGACCTGGCAAGCCCAAGCCCACCTTCTCATAGGCAACTCTGAGACTTTCGTACCTGCATTGAAGGGGTTCCTACCACAAGCCCATGCGACGGCTCTGCTACTGCAGTTTTACTACGCTGCTACGAAAGCTGACCTGCCACAAAAGTACCCTTCATGAGCTCACTTTGCTGTGATCCATCGGCTCAAAGGCTTCCGGAACCAGCTCACGAAGAAGGCGGCCAAAGCGATCTGAATCAGGTTCGGTGATGTACTCAGTGCGTTTGCGCTACGAAGGGAAGATCACCTGGACAACGAGGATGTTGAATTCTACCTGCTCCAGTGTGATGTCATGTCAACATGTGTTTGGCGACTGCCAACAACGGAAACATGCAGCGAACCAGCCTGGCGCATGTTGCCGACTTAACATGCTACCAGCATGGTTCTCCGCGTCGGGCAAACAGTGCACACGTGGATGACAGACACAATCTGCAATCAACAATCGTTTTCGGCTTTTCTCGAACGTGCGACCTCTCGTGCCGATGGCTGCCGAACAAAATTTAAGTTACGCAAAGGGCAGGGAACACACTTTAACCACAGCCCTGCTGCATGCCAAGTTCGGATGCACAAAGATAACGTGGACCTCAGAATGGAATGGTCCCATGCGCTGGGGTGCTTCTTCAACAAAAGTCAAAAAGATAAAATCCAAAGAAGTTGTATGCTGCAGGACGCAACCGGAACACACGATTCCTAGAATCGTTACAGGATTGTCACCTCGCGCCCAGCTTCGCAAAGGGAGGATGGCAATGAAAGATCACCTCGAGCTAAAACAACACGATTTGGCGTCGAGCCGGCTTCAACTCCACACATTTGGTGGCACACTGTAAGTACGAGGGAGGACGGTTCGCACCCCCCCCATGAGTGCAAGCAGATCGTCAGAACCGATGAAAATCACATGAAAAATGCCGGTGCCACATCTGGATTGAACCAACGGGTGGCATGGACAAGAATGACGTGTCTTGGGCTTCTGGTCCTTTCTGTCTTTTTCCTTGACGTTGAGCAACCCTCTTGCACAGTTTTTTTTGGCGTACGCAGGCCTCAGTAACAGCGGCTGCTGCGCTCGGTCCCAGTGAGAAAGAATGGCAATCTTCAAAAAAACTATACAAGGGTGAAAGCTTCAAAGAGCAACGAAAAAAACGAGTACAGGTTCGAAAACTACGTTATCTACCGGTGCTGCACAAGCCTCTTGCGCTAACCCTCCAAATTGCACAAGGAAGGCAACAAACATTACTGGAGGAGGCATGTTATGGTGCATGTTTTCGAAAGGTTTTTTCGGCCTTGAACAGCCCGTCAAATCTGACAAAATGAAGGTCGGAACAAGCTCGAGACTCCCTCTATCCGCACAAAACCGCGAAACCACACACAACGTCAAACGCGGGGATTCTAGTTGCTTTTGCGATAATGACAGACAGAACAACTTCATCCTGAGAAGTAATCCACAAAGTACGAAAAATCCGAAATACCACCAAAACACACCACCGGCGATATGCTGCTAATACAATCACTTGGACTCCAAGAGTTACAAAAACTTGTATTGTGCCATTTTTTTCGTTTTCCTCTTTGGCTTTTGATCTGTTGCCGCGGTACAACTTTCGCGTCCAAATATTCCAGGCCAAAAAACTAAATTGTCGCAATTTTTGTGGAGCAATGCCGCCAAATCAACTTACCAGAAGTTAAGGGTTGCAGACGGCAAAGAGAAGCGGATGCAGTCTCTTTGGATTCAAGCAGACATCTTTGGGTCTATGCCAAAGAAAACCAAGAAACTTTATTTACTTTCTAGAATCCCTACTACTGACCAATTGGTCTCGGAACTGCACATGCTGTAAGCGATGGTTGGCTTTTTCAAGTAACCTTCTTCTACCAGCTTTGAAGTCCAGTTCTGACAACAATCTAACAAAGAGTCGAAATGCCAAGTACCTTTCCATTTTAGCGTGGCAATAACATAAAACTTCAGTACAAAGCAAATCTGAGCCAAACTGAGAATGGATGCGGGTGCCGCCGACGCTGGCTGAACTTGCAGTGCAAGGTGCAACTGCGGTGCGGTGCCAACTAGCTTGCAGAGCCCGGCTGTGAGCTCCAGGTGCGAGCTCTGCATCGGAGCACATGCTGTGAAGGATTGCTGGGCTTGGGTTAGATACTCGCCTTGCTGCCCTGCGCAAAAACCCTTGAGCTGTGAAACATGGCAAGGCAGTGCAGTGCTGGCGTTAAGCCTCCCTTCAAGGGTCTTCGAAGGGGGCTTCAAGGGGGCTTCAAGGGGGGCTTAACACCTTCTCAACGGGACTTGAAGGGAACTTGAAGGGGGCTTGAAAGCGGACTTGAAGGAAAACTTCAAGGGGGGACTTGGAGAAGCCTGAAGATCCATCTGAATTTGATCAAATTCAGCACCAAGCTCTTCAAAGTCCAAGTCTCTTCAGCTTCGCAAGAGACGGAGTCTTTGAAATGTCCAAGTTAGAGCTCGCGTCAAACT
>CAJNDV010030602.1:38125-54023 GCA_905221635.1 Symbiodinium sp. CCMP2456 | reverse complement strand
TAATTATTCAGGCCCCTACATTAAGTAAAACCGAGTAGTTAGAGTAGGTCTAAATTTAAATGGTTGGGCTTCCGAGTGGCAATATGGTTCATATGGGGATCAGTCTCGGCTGTTCCGTGCTTACTCTCGGCTCTTAGAGGCGCTTGGCCTAGGATGTGATGAGCTTTGAAAGGAGCTCCTTTTGGCTGGAACAAGCCACATAGTCTCTAGCCAGCATCCACAACGACACCCCACTTGCAGCAGTGGCAGGCACATCGTTTGCAATGTGCAGAGAACCTGCTGAAGCCGTCAGCATGTATGCATCAGAATTCCAGCACGATGGGGTCGCCTCGACCTGCAAACACAGAAACCTAACATGTCGTGTTTTGCAGGAGCCGGATCTCATCACTGCCAGTGCCGGTGCAGCGGCGACTGAGGCCTTGAGCTGCGGGATGTGTATTATGGAGTTGACCTCGGGTTTTTTCGAGTGCAGGGCGACGGATAGAGTGAAATCTCAAGCGACCTCCTCGGTCGCATCTTCTGAACAAGCGTTATTCCGTGGTGTGGGTATTTGCATTCATGCATGTGCGATGTATCCAATTCCCGCAAACATCAGAATCAGAATGATGGTACTCGCAGCTCAACGAAAGGCCTGTATCGCTGTGCTGCAAAGCCCGAGTCCCTAGTGATAGAGTCGGCTGGGTTGTAGTGGAATTAAAAACTATCATCGATCGAGGCTCCCAAACTGAAGTCTAAACTCCTACGTCTTCGTCCATGCGCTCAGCTGGTCGGCGAGTGGTGCGCGGGCGCCGAGCTCCTCAGGCGCGAAGAGAACCTGCAGCCATAAAGCTTTGAAAGGACAAGTTGAACCTTGGGAAGTCGATTGAACCTACCATAATAATGTCCCGAAGATAACAACTGCATCACTGTTCTCTTATTGTCATGACTGTCCTTCCGATGATACTGTTGCTTTCGCTGCTGCTGTTGCTCGTACCATCATAGCATGAAAGTGATGCCGGGCATTGAGCCCTAAACCACCCTAAACCCCTAAACCCCTAAACCCTAAACCCTAAACCCTAAACCCTAAACCCTAAACACCTAAACACCTAAACCCCTAAACCCTAGACCCTAAACCCTAAACCCTAAACCCCTAACCCCTAACCCCTAAACTCTAAACCGGCATTGAGACCCTGAGTTCCCAGACCGCTTTTTCGGGAAGCGCAGGTGCATGGCTGGGGACGCCATCCAGCTGATTCTCGGCTCTAAATTCCTAGACCCACAGCCCTTAAGCCCCTAAACCCTAAGTCCTAAACCCCCTAAACCCTAAACCCTCAACCCTGAACCAACCCCTCAACCCTAAGCCCCTAAACCCCCTAACCCCCTAACTCCTAAACCCTAAACCCTGAACCCTAAACCCCCGAACCCTAAGCCCCTAAACCCTAAACCCTGAACCCTAAACCCCTCAACCCTAAGCCCCGAAACCCTAAACCCTGAAACCCTGCACCGAAGGAACAGCTTCGCCGGGAACAGCGTCATCAGCGCTGCCGAGTCTCGGCTCTGAGTCTGTGGCTTTTAAGGCAGGGTGGTGTTTTGCGGCTTTCCTGATCTCAGGCACACAAGGCTATCTGTTGATGTATGTTTGACTGCTCATAGCTCCAGATCTGTGAGTATGAAAGGTTTAGGGTTTAGGGTTTAGGGTCAGTATGAGTTCGGGTTTAGGGGCTTCCTTTAAGGCTTAAGGGGTTTAGGGCTTTGGGTTTCGGGTTTAGGGGCTTCCTTTAAGGCTTAAGGGGTTTCAGGTTTAGAGGCTTCCTTTAAGGCTTAAGGGGTTTAGTAGAGGCTTCCTTTAAGGCTTAAGGGGCTTAGGGTTTAGAGGCTTCCTTTAAGGCTTAAGGGTTTCGGGTTAAGGGTTTCGGGTCTGGAGGCTTCCTTTAAGGCTTAAGGGGTTTAGGGCTTTGGGTTTAGGGTGTAGAGGCTTCCTTTAAGGGTTCCTTTAAGGGCTCCTGTAGAAGTGTTTCAAGGGTCCTATATCGACTTAGATTTAGCATGTAGGGTTTGGGTTTCGGTTTCGGGGATGTTTTTTTTTTTTTGTGCGTGTGGGGTTCAGTGGTTCTTGAAAATTTGGATTTTGGGGCTTACGTAGGGTGCAGGGCATTTGAAAGTTGCTTTAGGAGCATTCTGAATGATTCGGTTTGGGGTTTTGTACATCAGGGGAGTTGTTACCGAGATGTGGCAAGTCCTCGATGATGATGTTCAGGTTTAGGGGCTTGTTGTTTACCGTTCAGAGTTTAGCATTAGCCGTGATTATATATGAGTGCTCGTTCCTTAAACCCTCAACCCTAAACCTAGGCCCTAAACCCTATACCCTAAATCCTACCTACTTGGCCACAAGCCAAGACCGCAGGAAGCCATCGAATTGCCGGTTCTCGGGTTCCCTTGCGTTCTGCCTGCGAGTTCCTGGAGAGACTTACCACGCTGTTCTCATGATACCTGGTATTTTGACAACTTTTGCAGCCACGCTGCAGTGGTTCGGTCGCCCTTCTTCTTCTTCTTATGACAGTGATTGTTATGGCTGCGGTTGCTGTGGCTAGTAGTTTTGTTGTTGTTGTTGTTGTTGTTGTTGTTGTTGTTGTTGTTGTTGTTGTTGTTGTTGTTGTTGTCATTACTGAAAGTATTGAATATCATTATGATTGTTACTCCTTTGGTCGTATTCTGTGTTTCACTGTTATTCAGACCCCCGAAAAAATCTTCAAACCGACCTGCGGGATGGCCGCTTGCCTGGCAAGGCCAGCGCAGTGTGCTGGGAGGCGGCCGTTGCGACGCTTCAGGCGTTCTATGGGTTGAAGGGCCGAGGCTTCGTGCTTCAGTTCGGGGCTGGAGAGGGTAGGCTTCTTTGCTTTTGGGTTTTGGGTTGAGGATCCAGGGCTTTGGGGTGAGGGATTCTTGAACTCGCACAGGCCTGTGGCTCAGAGAGTCCATAGTCGCTCTTTAGGGCCTAGGGCTCAAGAATTCAAGCCTTACTCTCTGGGTGCCACCACATCCCAAAGCCAACGGCAAATCCAACATCTGCTTGAAGAATAGACCACCAAGACGACGTGTCTTTACTCCTAACAGGAGGCCTTTAGACAAGTTGCGGAGCGCAGTCTCTTCCTATCCTTAGTTCTTGAACTCGTGAAGGATGACTATAAATCAGAGCCCCTGCACCTCCGGCTTCAAGGGCTGAGAACCCAGAGAGCCCAATACCCCTAAATTCAGGAATATACCTAAAATTCTCGGGGCTTGAATATTATGGCTTAGGCTATATTCCTTAATGAAGGGGGTCTTGGGCTCTCTGGGAAGTTTCAGCAGGTTGAAGAGCTCCGGGTCTTGCAGGGCCCAGGGTCTAGGAGGCGCTGAAGTCCGAAACACACTGGGGCCAGGGCCAAGAACTCCCTGGTAAGGCAAGCTCCCAAGAGGTAGTCTGGTTTAGGGTTTAGGGTTTAGAGTTGCTGCATATTCAGGAAAAGGTCTTATAGTTTCCACATTCATAACCACACCAGATATCCCCAATGCCCCACTCTAATCATTCAGGGCACGCATGTTGCGTGCACGAATGCAACCCCCGATTCACGGAAGACCCTGCTGCAAGTCTCCAATCAGGGGTGCCGGCTTGCTGCGGATGCCTTCAGTGGCTTGGACTGCGAGGATTTCGAACGAGTTTCAGCGCGTAGGGTTGAGGAGTTCAGCGTTCCAGGTTTCGTCGTTCAATGTTTAGGACATTGCATGGTCAGTTGCTAGACATAGCCTCAAGTCCAGTTTTGCAATGAGCTGCCATTTTCTCCAGCATGTACCTGTCGAAGAGCACAGTCCCCTACTGACATTCTTACGTGGTGAAGCAAAGACTGTTGAGACAACAGCCTGTGTGCAGCAGATTTTGCGCGTTGCTACATTGAGCCCCCCCAGCACAAGCTGGACTGTCTGACTTTTCATTCCGATGCTTCACTAGCGTCGACCAGCCCATGTACACCAGGGTACAGCTAGAGCGGCAAACGCTTCGAAACAAAAACGCTGCTATCCGCACCAGGTTACAGCGGAGCAATTACTGCCTGTGCCAGAGGCAGCGCCTTCCCTGCAACGGGATACTGTCTCACAGAGGAAGTACGGTGGGAACCAAGGTAGTTGTGCTCGCAATCAGTTCTACTTGTGCTTGAAGCGAGTATTGTTATGCGTGGCAGTGGCCACAGTGCTGCTGCGCTCCTGTAGTGCTCACACATGAACGCGTGATCGGGTGGAGAGAGAGAGAGAGAGAGAAACATGCTTCCCAAACCCCCAAACGTTGTGGAAGCAAGCAAGCGAGATAGAATGTATTGTTTTGACAGATGGATAAGTGTGTGTGTATATATATATATATATAATCATACATATATATATATATATATTTATATGTCTGTATGCATAGATGGATGGATAGATGGGGTACAGCCTTGTTCCCCACGAACCCCAAGCCCCGGGAGTCCGAGGAGCTTGGCAAGCGGCCTTCCACCTGCAGCGAGAGCTCGACCCCGGAGTGGCAAACGAGGCTCCACCTGCTCTTCCGGGGCCGTTAGGGGTTCCTTTAAAAGGTTCCTTAACGGGATCTATAAGGGCTACTATAAGGGTATAATGTAGGGGCCTCAACAATTGGAATAGAGTTTTGGTGTCTATTGTACTATAATTGTAATAAGCACCCCCCCTCCCCCCCCCAAAACCCTATTCTAATTACTAAGGCCCTTATATTACTCTTCCGGGGCCGTTTATGCAATTGAGTAGTATCATATTCTTGAACAATGGGTGTTTGGGATTGATTCTAGCTGAGCTCCCTGGATCGCTCTTTGCACTTTAGCATGCCGCCAGAGCTGTCCGGAAGCCCTGTACTATAGTTATAATAAGAAACCCTCAAATGATATAGATAATTATTTAGGCCCCTAAACCCTAAGCCCTAAAACCTAAACCCAAAGGCGTCATGGTCAAAGCAGCAGCAGCCAACATCTGCACGTGACACCTGGGCCAGGTCACCTGGAATTCAGCTGCTTGGCTGCAGCCAGTGTGTGATAGCAGGGTCTTGTAGCACAATAAGATCAGATTACTGAGGACTCTGCATTTAGGACATAGCATGAGAAGACATATGGACATCTGTTCGGGCAGACCCGGGGATAGTTACACGAATACGAATGAACAGATAGATAAACCGTGAAGTATAGAGCATGAGCATGAGAGTATGAATATGAGTACGGATCCAACGTCTTCTCTGGAGGGCAACGTGAGACCGACACATATCGAATATGTTTTCCATGGCATGCATAGCTCATCGCGATTGTCCGATTGCTTTTCGACATCATACTGCATTGCTTCTGCAGGCGACTGGTGTTTGATCGTTTGGTGACCGAAGATCGGCCTGAGGGCCTGCTAATATCCCGAATCGCCGAATATTCCCGAACCAGCATCGCAAGATTTGCTATTTGTTACTCTGCGGTTGCGGGGCTGCTCTCCGAATCGTGTGTTCTGGGCATGACCAGTATCATGCGCAAGATTCGGTTACGGCGACCATGGCGGCGGCGACGTACAAGAGTAGAAGCCTAACCCTTACAGTACCGGATGCTGAGGTCATCGGCGCCTGCGAGACATCGGGGCTCTGGCAGACGGCTTTACAGCTGTTGGGCACCATGCGAGCCAACGAGGCACTGTCATTGCCGTTGCCTGGGTTTCAGGGTTTTAGGTAGCTGAGGTGAAAGGCGGTGATACTGATCTTGATGGTGGCGGTGGTGATCATGCTGGCGGAGGTCATTTGGGTGGTTCTGATACTGCTTGAGCGTTGAGATTTTCAGAGTGACCCCATCGGCCAAACTGCAATGGTCGTCGGAATTTTGGTCTCCGTACGTTTCGGACCAGGAACTGGAAAAATCCTGAACCCTAAACCCCAAGCCCCTAAACCGAAATGAATGCCCGCAAACCCACAAATCGTGAACCCTGAACCCGAAGCCCTAAACCCTAAACCCTGAACCCCGAAACACTGTACCCCTAGACCCCAGACCCCAAACCCTAAACCCTAAACCCTAAACCCCTACACCCCGCAAGCTCTTCGACCCTTCGGCTCCTGCCCAGGTCCAGCGCACGGTCGTGAGCTTTGGCTCGGCCGTCGGGGCTTGCGAGCATGCGGGGTGCCTCGGGCTTCATGGGAGTTTCCGAAAATAAGGGGTACCTTATTGTGGGGTTTAGGGTTTAGGGTTTAGGGACCCTATTTTGGGGTCCTTATAATAGGGATCCTACTATTTAGGGTACTATATTAGGGTCCCCTATTTTCGGAAACCCCCTCATCGGTTCCCTAGAAGGGCTTGCCGTATTTGTTTTTGGGTTGGTGGGAGGAGATATTGAAGCAGAGTTCTACTAGAACGGCTTCTTGACGGTTCCTTTCAGGCTTCGGGTTGGGGGTCTGGGATCTCAGGGCTTCCAGGAGGTAGTGTACAGTCCTGCAGGGTTTCGAAGGTTTGCATTTCGTTCTTTCTCGACGTGTCTGAAGTTCGGGGCCCTACACCCTAAACCATGAGCCCTGCACATTGGTGTTTGTTCGGACGTTGGGACTTCCCTCAAGGTGCGCAGAAGGCAGGAACCTCCAGCGCGCCCCAAGGCCCTAAAGTTCAGGACCCAGCTACCTCCGCTTCAATGTCGAGGGGTGCTGGGCATCAAGTTTAGGGGTCTAGAGGGTTTTGGGTTTGTGGGTTTATGGCATCAAGTTTAGGGGTCTAGAGGGTTTGGGGTTTATGGGTTTATATATGGGTTTATGGGCTGCGGGCTTAACGGTTTAGGGGTGGGTCGACAGGAAACGGAGTGTAACCTAGAGAAACCTTATATAGAGGCCCAAATAATTACCTATACTATTTTGGGGGTTCCTTATTATAACTATAGTATACTGTGCCCCAAAACCCGATTCTAATTTTTATCGCTTCTACTGTAGACACAAGGCAGTGGCGCATAGCCTTGCAGCTGCTCCTGGACATGCTTTCAGCATCCCGGCCAAAGAACACCAGTAAGAGACACGCGGACTCTGTGTACGAGATTTGCTTCTTCTTGAGGAGTATGGAGAACATAGTGGCAATCTAGGCTGCAGAATTTGAAGCGCGAGAACTGCTAGAATCCGGGGAACAGCATACCAGAGCATCGCACGACGGGTAGTTCTTCGGATCCACGCTGTCGTTGTCAGGTTCTTTTGATGGCATTCACGCGGGTTTCGAGTCGAAGATTTCAGATCCTAAGTAGATCGTCCATCCATCTTCTGAATACAACTTAGGCCCCTACAAACCGTGGTAAGTGTAGCTTCCAGCTGACCAGCGGATCATGCATGATTCCGGGTTGTTTACCCCCGTTACGAGGGCTTGAGGTTTCGGTGTTTGCTACAATTGGGGCTTGGGGTGTATGTGGTATGGAGTTTGGGACCAAGTCGTGAGCTGCCCCTATCAGAAGGTCAAGATCCGGGGCAATGCCATCAGCTTCAATAGCGCGATCAGCGCTTGCAGCAGAGGCGATGGTTTCCAACAGGACATTAGAAAGCAAGGTAAACCCTAGACCCTAAAGCCCTAGACTTTGAACCCTAAACCCCAAAACCCTAAACCCCTAAAGCCCTAATCCCAGTTTGCAGGTTGGCTTGATTGGGGTTTTTCGGTTTGATGTAGTGTGAAGTTTTCTCAACAACACAGCTTCAATCCCTGTAAGCAACTACGCAACAGCAATACTGACATCCTGAATCCGGAACTCTAGTTCTCCAAAGCCCAAGAGACTTTTGTTCCTGGCGTCCTCTCAAGCCAACATCTAAGAATGTCGTTGCTGCTATTGCAAGGGCAGAAACAGGGCTTTAGGGTATGCTGTGCGAGGTAACGACCCCAGAACCTGAAAGTCAAAATCTGGCTGATAGCCAAAGCGCGTGTTTGTATGGCTCGCAGAAGCACGGAGAACCAGAGCCCCCAAGCCTTGAACCCGACGACCCAAAACTCCAAGCAAGAGATTCGAGAACCTGAAACACCCGTAGCCCTGAACCCCGGGAGCCCATCCTACCCTAAACCCTAAACCCTAAACCCTTAACCCTGAATCCTAAACCCTAAACCCTAAATCCTAAATCTTAAATCCTAAACCTCAAATCCTAAACCCTAAACCCTAAACCCTAAATCCTAAACCCTAAACCCTAAACCCATCCTACACCCAAACCTCTTGGAGGCGGCCAGTGGCGCAGGGCCCTAGCGGTGTTGCAGTTCATGACCGAGGCCAGAGCTTCCCGCTGCTACGATAGCGCCGAGACTGCTGCTACTTCCACCACCACCACGACGACTATTGCGGTACTATTGCCATTACTACTACTACTACTACTACTACTACTACTACTGCTATGTACTACTACTGACTGCGACGACGACGCCGCCCACGACCACGGCGACGGCGACTATCACCACCGCCAAGCTCCACCAGCGGTTCAAGATGTACAACAGGGCTGCTAGGTTTTTCCTTCCACGTGCTTGAGTCGCGCCCGTCTTAATTACTCACCAGCTGCTCCAACAGCTGCGCATTTCTATGAAGTCCCGAAGGGTACCGTAATCTGTGCCATGGCTTGATCCACATCAGCGGCTGCGGCTACAGACCACCGAGGGTCCTCCAGGTATGAACCTACATGCCCACTATAGAGCTGATGTGGCTCAAGCGTTTTACACTGGGCTGTCGCGTAACTGTTTCCATTCACCTGGTCGTTAGATTTGTTCTCGATCAACCTCCGAATTAGCCTGATGGTTGGGGGCGGCTAGAGAGTGTCGGCGTGCAGAGCTTGGCTGCTTTGGCGCTGATTTCATTTTCCGTGGCAGGTGCCCGTGCATCCGGATCGAGCTCCTGGGCACGAACTAGACGATGCTGCTAGGCTTCTTCACATGGTCAACAGCAGCTGCAGGCATGGCAGCCTTTTATGGCTGTCCAGCCCCAGCACCCCAGAACATTATCACCGTCGATCACCCGCACCTGCACAGTCGTTATCGTTGTCGCCACGTAGTCGCCACGTCGTCGCCGTTGCAAGCCCCCGCATCCTCATCCTCATCCTCATCCTTATCCTTATCCTTATCCCCATCCTCATCACCACCATCACCCTTTCCTTATGTCACTTATGTCTGTGCAGACGAGAAAGCGTTACTGCTGCCATGACTCCCTAGTTTGGGATGCTGGTAGTCCCTCAATCCTAAACCAATTTCAGTCCTGAAGAAATACTCTATATCATGCCAAACCTCCAATGCTGAGGGTGTAGAGCTGATAATTTCCGAGCTGCGGTTTCATCTGTGGTCCAGGATGGGGGTTGGCTAGTCTTGCCCATTCCACTCCGAACGCTCGCAACCCATGCCGCAACGCCATCACTGGAACACCGGAACCAACCCGCGCCTGTCGCTATCACTGGCTTTCAGTTCCCCCGGCTACCCAGGTGAGCTACACCGCAGCCATCTCCGCTGCGGCTGTGAAGGGCAAAGTTAAGGCGAGTCACTCCGTAAATCTTGCTTGGAGGTTCATGGGTAGTTATAAGTGGGGTGGGTAATTATAATTATAACCCTAATTAGGGGACTTATAGCCCTACTTATAGCTACCCATGAACCTCCAAGTGGGCCCCAGACCAGGCCAAGACGGCCGATCAGGGATTAGATCTTCGGGTTGAGGTTTGGTGTCTCATCGCCCGACTCCGCTTCACCACTTCCGCTTCACATCCCGTGCAGCACCACCACTTGCCTGCCCTTAAGCCTGTGCTTCCAGGAGCCTTGAGCCCTACCCCAGCCCCTTTACAAAAGCACCAGAACCCCTAAACCTCGAGCTGAGTCTCTTAACCCTGGAAGTCCACGAACCCTCTCCCACCTTTTCAAGGGGCAACCCCAGGCCCTTTATACCGAAGCCCTAAACTTAAACCCTAAAAGCCCTAAGCCATAAGCCCTAGAAGCCCTAAGCCATGCACCCTAGAAGCCCTAAGCCCTAAACCCTAGAAGCCCCATAATATAACCCCTATAGTCAGTCCCTGAAGCAGCCCTCTCTGAGAGGTCCCTATACCCTAAACCCTAAACCCTAAACCCTAAACCCTAAAAGAGGTCGCCCTGAAGCTCATCGCCTCCCTCCGCCAAGCGGGCCTCCCAGTCACTGCGTCGGCCCTGAGTTCGGCGGCCGCTGCCTGCGACGCAGCGGGGAGGCAGCCTTAGGGCTTCGTACGGGGGCTTCGAGAGTTTTTGGGGGTCTTGGGTTTCAGTGCTATTTAGGATTCTAGTTGTTTCTTTTTTCTGGCTGGTTGTACAGGGTTTTTGAGGTTCTAGTAGGGCTTCAGCGTTTGAAATTGGTTTGAGGCCCGTTTCCGAAGGTTCCGGGGTTGAGGGCCTGGAGGGCTTACAGTAATGAGGGGTTGAAATGTTGTGACTGCTAGAGAGAAGAAGGTTTCAGAATTTAGCGGCTAGCAATGCAAGTGTTTGAGGGCTTAACGTCCCCCAACCAAGAGTTCTGCGGTCATAAAGTGTTCAAACCCTCGCAGCTGCATGCTTGAACTTTGTGCTCCCGAGCCTTTAGGCCCCGAGCCCCTTTAACCCTTCATACCCCCCGAGCCCCGAAACTAAAGACTTCATGCCCCAAATTCCCAGATCCCGACACTAGACCTCGAAGTCCTCAGTTCTGACGGTTTGCATATACTGTATCTATCACAGGGACCTGAAAGGGGGTTCTATATTACACTAGTGCACTTTGAAATAAGAAGGACTGCAAGGGGATCTTCGGCCCTCATAGCGCGAGACTCCCGGCAGGCATCGCTCGGAGTGGCCTCTTGCCCTCCACCTCTTCGGAGAGTTTGGCCGACGCCGCCTGCAGCGGAGCATCACCTTGCAGCAGACGGCCGCAAGTGCCTGCCAGAAGGTGGTGGGAACTTCGAAGTGGGGCTTGCGGGTTTTGGAGGTGAACAGCAGGGCTCGGAATAGCTGAATAGCAGGGTTTGTTGATGATTTTTCGAGGTGTGGACAAAGTACATTAGTGTTGTTCCTGAGAGGAGGCATTTATCAGTGTTTTGTCTGCACCGGGAATCTGGGCTAACTTGGTGTTTGGAACCCAGCAGTATGTGCCCGAGCAGATTGGAGGCTTGAGAGCACTGTGTAGGAGAAGCGCATGACACTACATGTTGTTTCATTTTCGGTGCATGCAGGTATCCCTGTATGCATGCACGCGGTATGCTTGGCATGGCGTGGCACGGCATGGCATGGCATGGACGTATGTGCGTCTGTACTTATGTAGGGATGTATGCACATACGTACTTATGCAAGTATGTAAGTATGTACGTCTGACGTCTGCATGTCTGTACGTCTGCACGTAGGTACTTATGTACGTCTGCATGTATGTGCATGTACGCAGGTACATCTGCACACGTATGTACGTATGTACCGTATGTGCATTGTATATATGTATGCATGTATGACATACATACGTACATACATACATACATACATACATACATACATACATGCATACATGCATACATGCATACATGCATACATGCATACATGCATACATGCATACATGCATACATGCATACATCTATACGTACATACATGCATACATACATACATACATACATACATTCATACATACATACGAAACAAGGCCACCTCCATTTCCATATCACACTAGTGCCAGTACCACTTCGTGCAGCCCAAATTGAACATTTCAGCGTTTCAGTGGTAATCCTATGACAGTCCTGCATGGAAGGCCTCATAGCTGCAAATCCTTAAGCTCTGCTCTCGAGTCCCCGATAGGTCAAGGCTTTCAATCCAGACAGAGTTTTCAACACGCCTGAGCATCAAACTCACATGCCCCAGACTCGTTAGTGAGGGCCGCAGATAACGGGAAGCTTGGTCAGGCTCTGCAGTGGCAGAGGGCACTCATGGCCTGCAGCTGCTATCAGCAAACGCGAGGCGAAGCTGTAGTTGCTTTCTGATCGGCGGAGGGGTGTTCTCGGGGGACTGGTCCAAGGCTGCGGGTGTTGGGCCCTACGGATCTCCAGGTCTCGTGGCAGGTCCCTGAACTAAACCTTGACAAGCCGAAATGCGGCGGGGAAAAAGCCCTACAGCCCGAAGCTTAAAGGTCTGCGAGCCTCAAAGCGCGAAGCTTTGGACTCTCCTCGCAGGGCAGTCCGACTTGCCCTTGCACAACCTTGCAGTCGTGGCGAAGCTTGGCCGTGTTCTTTCGGGTGAAAAACATCCCGGCGGCAAATAAAACCTTTCCCGCGTTCGAACCGAGTTGCAAGGTTGCTCTAAAAGCATTTGAAATGATACCTCAGCCCTACACCCGAAGTAATACTTGAAGGGTGGCCCCATGTCAGCAGCTGACTTACTTCGACCCCGTGTTTTGCCACGACCAAGCGCCAGGGACAGGAGAGACTCGAGGGCGTTTCAGGTTTCGGGGTCTTGACGTCTGGGGTGTTGCATTCATTGCCTTCAGTTTTTGTGACATTTAGAGCTTGGGCTTTCGGGGTTCCGAATCTGCAGATCAAGAATGAGTAAGTTATTGCGGCGACAGGCCGAGGGACTGGTGTTATGTGAACTTCGTGCTCGGAATGAGGGTATGTCTATGTTTGCATCAATGCTTCGGGCCAGGACATTATAGAGATGGGCTTCCAGTGGAGGTCAGTTGCTTGTGGACACAACAGACGGAGACCATGACCGCGTGGTGCAAGTTGTAGGCTGCAGAGCGGGTCTGCTTAGGGTTTGTGTGTTGTGGGGGTGAGTTTACACCACAGTAATCGCTCAGTTCAGGTGTGAAGCCGCGGGGAAGTGGCAGCAGCTCCGACGAGTGCTGCCCATACTGGATGAGCGGGTGTTTCACTTGGTTTCAAGCCTAGCGACCCGGTGTGCATAATATAGGGGCCTGATAAAAAATTGCCAACGCAATTCCTGAGGGTTCCTTAGCTTATTTCTACTACCTTCTTCTAGTTAAGGCCCCTATATTGGATGGCTTCTCGCGGTTGGACTGAGGGGAGGTGCCAAATCGTCAGCAGAACATGCTGCGGTGTTTCAGCATTACCTAGCTGTAAATGTCATCAAAAGCCACGTTTTCACAACCCAAGGACCAAGTCCATGATGAGAAGCTGCGGTGCAGAATTCAGTGATGTTGGTACTCGTTTTTCGCAGGACACGCGCCGAATGCCTCTTGATCTTTCCTCTTGTACGTGCCTGAATCCCTAAACCCTAAAACCCTAAACCCTAAATCCTAAACCCTCAACTCTAAACCCTAAACTCTAAACCCTAAACTCTAAGCCTTAAACTCTGAACCCCAAACTCTAGTCCCTAAACCCTAAATCCTCAACTCTAAACCCTCAACCCTAAATCCTACGGTAAGGCTTTGAAGAGGTCGGATGTAGGAGCCCTTCACCGGTCTGGTCCTCCCGTAATACCTCAAGTCTTGAGAGCTTTTGCAACTCCTTCGCCCTTTGAATTCACCCTGCTTGCTACCTGGAGGTTCATGGGTTATAAGTCCTCTAATTTGGGTGAAAATTTGAGTTACCCGACTTATGACCCCACTTGTAACTACTCAGACTACGCATGAACCTCCAAGTATGGTTCACCCCTGAAGAACGAGCTGCTCTCGCAGGCGTTCGAAGATGCCTTTCGACCGGCACTACGGCGAAGATGAACATGTTCCAGGCCTGGTCTCTTGGTTTGCCACTTTAGGGCCGAAGGACTTGTGGGCTTGGGGCTTTAAACCTTAGGGTTTAAAGTTTAGGGAGGAGCATTCGGGTCAGGCTAAGCCCAAGAGCCTGAAATCCTGATACTTCACCCAATTTCTTTCGCTGCCTTTACTGAAAAACACAGAAGATACAGCAGAGTAGATATGCTTGTCATGGAGGCTCCTGTAGTAGCTGTCTAGCCCTAGAGCCGAGAGATGCGGAAACTCAATACCCCGAAGTCCAAAACCCTCAGACTCTACGGTAGGCTCTTATACCAACACCCCTACAAAACGCAAAGAATCCGTGCAGAATAGAAGCCTTGTAAAACCAAACTAACCCTTATAGAAATCCAAAGTTTACTTGAGCGGCTTTTTGCAGGCTGTCAACAATGCCATGGAGATCGCTCTCGGCTCGGACGACAAGGCTTTGGGCGTAGGGGTTCGGGCTTTTGCGGTTGTAGTTGTAGCTTGCAGGCTTTTAGGGCCTTGGCTTTGGGGGTTTAGGGTTTGGGGTTTGCGTTCGGGGTTTACGGGTGCAGGGTTTGCCGTTTAGCACTGGGTTTTAGGGGTATGTCATGTTGTGTCTCCTCGTCTGAGTGGCTTCGGGTCGGAGAGGTTTTTGCCGGTGTCAGTTGTTTGACTGAAAGGCGAGATCCGCATGTGGGTATGCCTGATGCATGACAGGTTTTTTGGTGGATGTTCGCTGAAGAGGCACACTTTACTTGCAGGCTTCGGTGCCGGGTACAGGCCCGGCGCAGAACAAGATCACCCGAAATTACAAACCCTAAACCCTGATCAATGAGGAGCGTGCGGCAGGATCTCTGACTAGGGGGACGTTCGCCTTCTTGTACTTATTCTGCCCCCAGAAAGCCCAATACCCCTTAACTAAGGAGTATACCTTAAATTGTAGGGGCCTTGATACGATGATTTAAGGCCTATTCCTAAACCCTAAACCCTAAACCCCAAACCCTAAACCCTAAACCCTAGACCCTAAACCCTAAACCCTATTCCTTAATTCAGGGGGTATTGGGCTCTCCGGGCCATCTTCACTTCTTAGCCGGGCCGAAGCTGTTACACTGCGCGATGCACCGTTTCACTTTCAGAGCGGTAGGGTTTAGGGTTTAGGGTGTAAGGTTTAGGGTTTAGGGTTTAGGGTTTAGGGTTTAGGGTTTAGGGTTCAGGGTTTAGGGTTTAGGGTTTAGGGTTTAGGGTGTAGGGCTTAGTTAGGGTTTAGGGATCTCGTTTCAGCCAGGCGGTGCTCTTTGGAGAGGATGTCGCGTTTGGTGGCGTCTTCCGTCTCCCGGCTGAGCTTAAGACAATGATGGGAGAAGGAATGACATAGGGGGAACGTTTAGGATGAACAAATTCATCAACACCGGCACGATGGCTAGCTTTACAACTTGGATGGAGATACACACTTTTGGGACTTCGCAAGTCCCAATACCACTTTTTATTCAAATTTCCTTTCCTGAATTGCAGAGTCCACTGCAATCCTGATGGGGGTTTCAGAAATAGTGGACCCTTATCTCATCTAAAGCCTCCAACTGCAGGATCCTTCTTGTAAAGACCCCTTGAAGAAAGGCTTCTTGGTTACAGAAGCCCCTCCATTCCAAAGAAGCTAAAGCCCTTCTACCACCATCATAAAGCCCGGTGTCGTTACAAAACTCACTTGAGGGGTTCGAACCATTCAGCACTACAAGTCCAACAGCTCGCGGACGCTGTCCAAGCCGATCTAAGCTCGCCAGCCAACATAGAACGTTCTATAAACAGGCAGCGCCGTCGCTGCAAAAAAACAACAAGCCCTAACAGAATCATACGGATTGCTGCAGAACTCCAGCAATTGTTCTCCCTTGTAGAAATAGAGCCCTCTCAAAAAGCGATCACACATTAGGAGCCAGGCGTCTACACTACCCTGCACCCAAACTCTACTAATCCCAGCGGCACCAACGAGGCTGCAGCATGAACCTCCGTGAACAGTCCGGGCCATGTGCTTCTCATTGGGAGGTTGAAAGCAGGGGTTTCTCAAAGTCTTGTCGAAAGGATTTGGTGTCTTGTACCCGTCTGGTTTGAATGGGTGATGAACTTGTTCTGAAGGGGCCACAACGACAGTTAGACAGTAGAGCTGCTCTGCGTCTTGAGGCCTGTTGGACAGTGTTCCTTTGAGCTTTGGCTGTGGGGGTTACCCTAAACCCAACCCTAAACCCTA
>CAJNDV010030602.1:25906-38062 GCA_905221635.1 Symbiodinium sp. CCMP2456 | reverse complement strand
CTAAACCCTAAACCCTAAAAACGCCTGAGACGCGGGTTTGGGAGCGTTGAGTCTCTAGCTGAACTCCGGTCTTCAGATTTGAAGCCCCAAGCCCTGAACCCTCGCCCTACCTATAAGGGTGTAAGGTTTAGGGTTTAGGGTAGTCTCCATTGTACTTCCTTTTTTTGGTTGAACCAATTCTGTATTAAGGATCCTAGAAGGTAGCCCCAAAAAGGAACTACAATGGAGACTATAGGTAAGCCCTTAAGAGGCCCCCTAAGCCTAAACCCTAAACCCTAAACCCTAAACTCTAAACCCTAAACCCTAAACCCGAAACCCTAAAGCCCTAAGCACCTGCCGACTGAGGGGTTCAAGGGTTCGGGAGTCCAAGGCACCTTAAAACCCTAAGCCCTAAACCCTAAACCCTAAGCCCTAAAACCCCAAGCCCTAAACCCTAAGCCCTAAACCCTAAACCCTGCCTATCTGGCTTTACTGGATGCTGCTGCGGATAGTAAAAGGGGCGCTTAAATAAAAATCCGAAACCCTAAGCCCTAAACCCTAAACCCTAAACCCAAAACATGGCCCAGGAAGCCGAGATGAGGCCTTCCGTGTGGGCCCATCCGTCGCAGGTTCCCAACAGATCGAAGCTCGAAGTGATATCAGGCCCTCAACATGGTTTGCAAGTTTCAAGCAAAGTTTCGATAGCTATAGCTTATAACTGTAGTCACTATGGTTATAGAGCTATAACTATCGAAACTTTACAATAGTCACTTTACCTAAAGACCCCACTTAGAAGTGCCCCCTGAACCTGCAAGCAGCTTCTCAGGTTCGGGAGGGACCGCGTGCCGGGAGCCACAGCTGGGAGCCTTCCGGTTTGGGGTTTAGGGTGAGGGGCTTAGGGTTTAGGGTTTAGGGTTTAGGGGTTTAGGGCTTAGGGTTTGGGGTTTAGGGTTTAGGGCTTAGGGTTTGGGGTTTAGGGTTTAGGGGTTTAGGGTTAAAGCCTCAGTGGTTGCCCAGAGAGCCCAAGGGCCCCGTAATTAAGGAATACTAGACCTGAAGATATAGGGCTCCTTAATTAAGGAATATTGAGGAATAGAGCTTAACACGTAGGGCCCCTTACTTAAGGACTGGGCCTGAAATTTTTAGGGGCCTTACTATTATTGTTTATGGTATCTTCCTTAGTTGGGATCTTCGGTTTGCAGGTTGAAAGCTTCAGACCTGTGACGTCCCCTTGGCAGTTGTATAGCAGCAGACATCAGGTTCCTATTCTGAATCTTTGAGTCTCGTCTTGGGCTTTGTAGAGTTGAGGGTAGGGTTGTAGCAGGCCTCACATAGTTCGCTAGCCTGAACCGGACCTTCCTGACGATTCGCAGGACAGCAGAAGGATGTCCACCCAAAGAGCCGAAAGTCTTTCGCCGTGGCTTTTAAACGTAGAAATGATGAGCTTCAGTTTAAAAGGTGCAGAGATTCAGACTGTTGAAGAGGCTTCAGGAGGGAGGTGGAGCCTTAGTTGTTAAGGCTTCCAGAATCGCGGCGTCCTCAACCCAGAACTACACAGCCCGAAGCCCCAAGCGCGATTCGTTATAGAGTCTGGGCTTGCTCTGCGAATGGGCCCTGATGCTAGAATCCGGTACGGCCAGTGCTAGTTTTGCAAGTGTCGCTACTGCTGTGGCTGTTGTTCTTCTCACTTCTCTTACCTTCGGTGCGGATGGTGCCGATGGGGTGATTGCTTCTACGATCGGCATCGTGCTTTCTTGGGAGGATGGCTTGAGGTTCGGAGTTTGGATCAGGGCAGAAAGTGCCATCTGTCACGAAGGTTTAACACTCCGCTGTCCGAGCAGGGCATTTTGGGTGCCGGCCCCAGACTCATCCCCAGAAACGCCTCGAAGTCTTAGGGGTTTCAGCCAAAATCGCCCTAGGAGCCCTTCAGCATTAGGATCAGAAGCTGCGAATCTGAAGCATAAAGGGAGAGAGTGGCAGGCAGACCAAGAAAGGTAGAGAGGAAGATAAATAGGGGCTTTAATATTTAGAATAGGGTTTTGGGGCCCATTCTACTATAATTATAATAAGGACCCCAAAATAGTATTGGTAATTGTTTAGGCCCCTACATGAGAGAGAGAGAGAGAGAGAGGGAGCGAGGGAGACAAAACAGCAGCGTCTTCGGGGAGATTTGGAGCTTGTCTCACGAATCCTCCGAATGTTCCGTCAAACACGGGTGGGCCATAAGTTCTGCATAAAACTGATATAGTGTTCATATAATCATATAGCAATACTAGTCGTTTTAATATAACAATCGACCAAAATGTAACATATTTTGCATTATCAACAAACTGGAAACCACTCATGGTTTAAAGCTTGTATAATCTCATTACACATATCACATTGGTTTAATGTCATATAAGATACAATAGTACAATTGTTTGTATGATAGGTCTCATCAAATCTCATCTACGTGTCCATCAGTACGTTGTGTTGCGGATTCGTACGTTGTGTAGCGGATTCTAAAGCCCGTTCGGCTCTCCACCTGTATATTGCTTCGCAGCCCCCTAAACCCTAGGCCCTAAACCCTAAACCCTAAACCCTAAACACTAAACCCTAAACCCTAAACCCTAAACCCTAAACCCCTAAACCCTAAACCCTAAACCCCCACTTGTACGTAAAGGCTTGGGCCTCCCGCCTCCCTGAGCCCCCCCGCAACCCCTGCACCCCACCCACCCATCCCCGCCATCCCCAAAAGAAAGGTACCCAAACACAAATCAAAAGCACATCTCCATCCCCTGAAAAGTATATGCAGCTTGCCAGCTGCCAAAAGGCAAGCACAGCTGATGCTGATGATGATGGGACAGCCGGCCGAGCCTCATCAGCATCAGCTCGCTTGCTTTCCAGGCAACGAAAGCATCATGAGCATCAGCCGCCCGTGTTCTTCGGGGACAGCCGGCCAAACATCATCAGCATCAGCTCTGTTTGCGTTTCGGCGCATGGCAAGCAGAGCAGCGTGAGCATAAGCTGCGTTTGTTCTTCATGGACAGCCGGACAAGCATCATCAGCATCACCTCTGTTTGCTTTTGGCGGGTGGCAGGCTGCGAGAGCATCATCAGCATCAGCTGCACCTGTTCTTTGCGGACAGCTTCATCAGCATCAACTCTTTGCGCTTTTTAGCAGCTCCCAAGCCACGAAAGCGGCTTGAGCTGCGCCTGCTTTTCGGGAACCGCCTGCCAAGCGAGCAATATCAGCCTTGTGTGTTGCTAAGTAAGCGGCTGGCAGAACATATGCTCAAGATGCTTTAGCGGCATGCCAGGCGCCAAAAAAGAAACAGAGCTGATGCTGATGATGCTTGGCCGGCTGTCCACGGAGACAAGCGTAGCTGATGCTCATGATGCTCTCGCGGCCTGCCAGGCGCAAAAAACAAAGAGACACGAAGAACAAGTGCGGCTGATGCTCTTGATACTCTCGCGGCCTGTCCTGCGCCAAAAACCCAACGAAGCAGTTGCTTGTCCGGCTCTCCATGAAGAACAAGCTCAGCTGATGCTCATGATGCTCTCGCGACTTGCCATGCGACAGAAAGCAAGCAAAGCTGACGGTGATCATGCGTGGCCACGTGTCCACGAAGCACAAGGACAGCTGATGCTCATGATGCTCTTACGGCCTGTCCATGAACAACGAGCGCAACTGGTGTTCATGATGTTTTTGCAGCCTGCCATGCGCCAAAAAAGCAGACAGACCTGATGCTGATGATGTTTGGCCGGTTGTCCACGAAGGGACAAGCGCAGCTGATGCTCCTGATGCTTTAGCGGCCTGCCATGCGTCAAAAAGCAAACAGAGCTGATGCTGATGATGCTAGGCTTGCTGTCCATGAGGAACAAGCGCAACCGATGCTATGATGTTCTCGCGAATTGCCATGCGACAGAAAGCAAGTAGAGCTGACGCTGATGATGCTTGGCCGGCTGTCCATCAAGAACGAAGAACAGGCACAGCCGGCCTGTCATGCGCCAAAAAGCAAACAGAGGTGATGCTGATGATGCTTGGCCGGCTGTCCCTGAAGAACACGGACAGCTCATGCTCATGATGCTCTCGCATTGCGGCAAGCGCAAAAAAGCAGACAGAGCTGATGCCCATGATGCTTGTCCGGCTGTCCATGAAGAACAAGCTCAGGTGATGCTCGCGATGCTTTCGCGGCCTGCCATGTGCCGGAAGACAAGCAGAGTTGATGCTAATGATGCTTGGCCTACTGTTCGCACAGAACAAGCGGAGCTGATTCTCATGATACTCTGGCGGCCTGTCATGCGCCAAAAACCGACCGGAGCTGTTGCAGATGATACTTGTCCGGCTCTCCACGAAGAACAAGCTCAGCTGATGCTCATGATGCTCTCGCGGTTTGCGCCAGAAACCAAAAAGAGCTGATGCTGATGATGCTTGGCCGGCCGGCTGTCCACAAACAACAAGCGCAGCCAATTCTCCTGATGCTCTCGCGGCCTGTCCTGCGCCAAACACCAAACGGAGCAGTTGCTGATGATGGTTGTCCGGCTGTCCATGAGGCAGCACAGCTGATGCTCATGATGTTCTGGCGACTTGCCATGCGACAGAAAGCAAGCAAAGCTGAAGCTGATGATGCGTGGCCACGTGTCCACGAAGCACAAGGACAGCTGATGCTTATGATGCTCTTACGGCCTGTCCATGAACAACGAGCACAACTGGTGTTCATGATGTTTTTGCAGCCTGCCATGTGCCAAAAAAGCAGACAGACCTGATGCTGATGATGTTTGGCCGGTTGTCCACGAAGGGGCAAGCGCAGCTGATGCTCCTGATGCTTTAGCGGCCTGCCATGCGCCAAAAAGCAAACAGAGCTGATGCTGATGATGCTTGGCTTGCTGTCCATGAGGAACAAGCGCAACCGATGCTATGATGTTCTCGCGAATTGCCATGCGACAGAGCTGACGCTGATGATGCTTGGCCGGCTGTCCCGGAAGAACACGGACAGCTCATGCTCATGATGCTCTCGCATTGCGGCAAGCGCAGAAAAGCAGACAGAGCTGATGCCCATGATGCTTGTCCGGCTGTCCATGAAGAACAAGCTCAGGTGATGCTCGCGCGCCATGTGCCGGAAGACAAGCAGAGTTGATGCTGATGATGCTTGGCACACTGTTCGCACAGAACAAGCGGAGCTGATTCTCATGATACTCTCACGGCCTGTCATGCGCCAAAAACCAAACGGAGCTGTTGCAGATGATGCTTGTCCTGCTCTCCACGAAGAACAAGCTCAGCTGATGCTCATGATGCTTTCGCGGTTTGCTATGCGCTAGAAACCAAAAAGAGCTGATGCTGATGATGCTTGGCCGGCCGGCTGTCCACAAACAACAAGCGCAGCCAATTCTCCTGATGCTCTCGCGGCCTGTCCTGCGCCAAAAAGCAAGCGGAGCAGTTGCTGATGATGCTTGTCCGGCTGCACAGCTGATGCTCATGATGTTCTCACGATTTGCCATGCGACAGAAAGCAAGCAGAGCTGACGCTGATGATGCGTGGCCACGTGTCCAAAGCACAAGGACAGCTGATGCTTATGATGCTCTCACGGCCTGTCCATGAAGAACAAGCACAACTGGTGTTCATGATGTTCTCGCAGCCTGCCATGGGCCAAAAAGCAGACAGACCTGATGCTGATGATGTTTGGCCGGTTGCCCACGAAGGACAAGCGCAGCTGATGCTCCTGATGCTTTAGCGGCCTGCCATGCGCCAAAAAGCAAAGAGAGCTGATGCTGATGATACTTGGCTTGCTGTCCATGAGGAACAAGCGCAACCGATGCTATGATGTTCTCGCGACTTGCCATGCGACAGAAAGCAAGTAGAGCTGACGCTGATGATGCTTGGCCGGCTGTCCATCAAGAACGAAGAACAGGCGCAGCTGATGCTCATGATGCTCTCGCGACCTGCCATGCGCCAAAGAGCAAACAGAGCTGATGCTGATGATGCTTGGCCGGCTATCCACCCACGAAGAACAATCACAGCTGATGCTCATGATGCTCTCGTGGCCTGCCATGCGCAAAAAAACAAAGAGACACGAAGAACAAGTGCGGCTGATGCTCTTGATACTCTCGCGGCCTGTCCTGCGCCAAAAACCAAACGAACCAGTTGCTTGTCCGGCTCTCCATGAAGAACAAGCTCAGCTGATGCTCTCACGACTTGCCATGCGACAGAAAGCAAGCAAAGCTGACGCTGATGATGCGTGGCCACGTGTCCACGAAGCACAAGGACAGCTGATGCTCATGATGCCTCACGGCCTGTCCATGAAGAACAAGCGCAACTGGTGTTCATGATGTTTTTGCAGCCTGCCATGTGCCAAAAAGCAGTCAGACCTGATGCTGATGATGTTTGGCCGGTTGTTCACGAAGGACAAGTGCAGCTGATGCTCCCGATGCTTTAGCGGCCTGCCATGCGCCAAAAAGCAAAGAGAGCTGATGCTGATGATACTTGGCTTGCTGTCCATGAGGAACAAGCGCAACCGATGCTATGATGTTCTCGCGAATTGCCATGCGACAGAAAGCAAGTAGAGCTGACGCTGATGATGCTTCGCCGGCTGTCCATCAAGAACGAAGAACAGGCGCAGCTGATGCTCATGATGCTCTCGCGACCTGCCATGCGCCAAAGAGCAAACAGAGCTGATGCTGATGATGCTTGGCCGGCTGTCCACAAAACAAGCGCAGCTGATTCTCATGATGCACGAAGAACAAGCCCAGCTGATGCTCATGATGCTCTCGCGGCTTGCCATGCGGCAAACTGATGCTGATAGTGCACGCTAATCAAAAGTATTCTAGTTGGAGTTCGTCCTTGATTGGAAGTAGTCTGACCTGTGATCTAGAGAGCATGGAGCACCGGGAAGGGGAGACGACATGAAAACGGGACAGCTGGGCGTGCTGCTGAGGCTTCGCGATTGGCTTAGCCTCGGTTGGGTGACCCATCTGCGGATCCGCTCCTGGTTTCTTGATTCAAGCTGCCCATTGTAGGAGGCCGAACATGTATGTGGCCATGTAGTTGCCTTTCGCTCCAGTCGCCAACACTGGAACATGCTTGCTTGAAGGCAGTTCGATTTAAATCATCGTAAGCACGGACGGAAGTGCCGCGGCTTGTTCGGCGCGTCGACGCAGGTACACGCCCATTGCAGAGATTCAGTTCGCAGACTATGTTTATCCAGCGCAATCCCGACACGCTTGCAAGTGCAGGAGCGACTTCGAGTCGGAATGACATCCTTAGCCTCAATCTCGCAAGGGGTTAAAAAAAGATTCCAAATAAATTGGTGTAAAAAGGCCAGGGTTAGGCAGGTTCCTACATGAGTCTTCGAACTCCCCGTGAGCCAACATGGCTTCCTTGAAGCCTGACATTCAGAAGCCAGGGCATGCAGGGATAAACCGCAAACCCAAAGCCCTAAGCCCTAAACCCTAAACCCTAAACCCCAAACCCTAAACCCTAAACCCTAAACCCAAAGCCCTAAGCCCTAAGCCCCAAACCCTAAACTCGAAACCGGAACGCTTTCGTTGAGAAGTCCCGGGAGCCGCAAGACCAACAGCCCAAAGCCAACAGAAAACGAGAGCCTTCTGTTTGCCGCTTACAACACCGTCGTACAGAAAGACAAGGGACCCCTCCCCATCAAAAAGGACTTCAGGATTAAGGTTCTGAGCTATCAGACGGGAGCATGATGTGCATGAATTACAAGGGTTGCTGCTACTCATGTCGTGCTCATGAATCCGGTGCTCACTCGGATGATCAGTTTTTGTGTTTTTTCCTTGGGCTTGGGGGGTGTAGCCCCGATTTTGGTTGGTAGCAGTCAGGTTCGACCAGATCGTGAATGAAGCGTCCAAGTACCGTGTGGCCCACGGCATCCCACGGCCTTATTCTTTCGTCCCTTGAGTTGATTTGCTGTTTTGGCTGGCATTATCATGGGTGGTGGTTTATTCGATCCTCATGATTGATCTATATGAAATGCAACGTCATCAGCCATGCTCTCATCTCGTTCTTCTGGCCACGGATCCGTTCATCCGTGGCATATTTGAGGAAACTAAGGCCCGAAGAAACCCTCCGCATCCCAATCGTCCTCGGACGGTCAAGATGAGATGGGAGGTGTGGAGTTTGTGGGCTGTTGGACTTCCTGGAAATGTGAGGGATTTGCTTGGTTCTTGTTTTGCCCGCAAGTGGTCGCGAAGATGGAATACAGCACGTGATAGATTGCAGGTATTATTGGCATGATGAATGTTGCCACTACTTCTTCTACTGCTACTGCTGCTGCTGCTGTTTTGCGGCAGCTGCTGCTTCTGTTGCTTCTGCTGCTTCTGCTGCTGCTCCTCCTTCTTTAGCACCTGTACCTTGGTAGCAGTAGGCATGGTGTAGCAAGAAGTACCATTTGCGACAGGATCTCTGGCCATGTCCTAACTTATACCAGCTTGCGCTAGTTCTGCGTTGGTGCGGAGATTGGCAATGTTCAACGGCCGGGAGCGCTGGCAGAAACCAAAAACACAGGCGAGTTGGAGCCGCACTTTCCGGGGCCGTAATGATTAGAAACAGGGGTTTTGGCGCACGTTGTAGTAGAACAGAGTATAGCTGTAGCATAAGTATTATAACTGTGTACGGACCACAAGGTGATACGACTAGTCTATATTGGCCCGTAGGGTGTTTGAGGGTTTGAGATGTCGCGTCGAAGGTCCGGGCTCATAGGGTTTGTAAGGAAAGCCGCCTGAGGCTACAGGACGGGGAGTACCTGGTGCATAGCTCAGACCGGGGCTTGTGGTGGCACTTGGAGGTTCATGGGTAGTTCTCAGTAGGGATATAAGTCCCCCTAATATGGGTTAGAACTATAGCTACCCTACTTATAACCCCACTTGTAGCTACCCTACTTATAACCCCACTTATAGCTACCCCTGAACCTCCAAGCATAGTCGGGACGCTCACTTTTCACGACTTCGGCCTCAGAGAGTCCTGGCTGTTCAATCGCAGATCCTTTCCGGAATCCAAACGTGAAGTTGCCAAAGTCTGCTCCTCCGAGGCATTGTGGATCGCTGACGATCCGCCTCTTGGCGGGTAGTACTTAACGTAGAGAAGTCAGAATCAGGCTTTTTCTCCGATATTTGCCGTTCATTCTGTGTGGCCACAAGTTGGGTCTGTGTGTCGGGGGCCGAGTTGTATCACAGCTGTTTCGGAGCTGTAGCCAAGCTGTAGTGAGAGCTGTAATGCAGGTGGCTTGAACGACAACCCCATCAAAGCACAGAGTTAAACACGGAGCTTGGCTTTTCTTGATCTTTCACGAACATCCTTTCGCTTCCTGCTCAGTGCTTCAATGCAATGACGGTGACCCTGAAACACGCCTGTAGGCCTAAATCCTAAATCACCAACCCGGAATGCCATGCGCCGTGGAGCCTTCCTCTCCTAAAGGCATGCCCTCTGGGGCGGTTGGCCATGGAGGGCTCTACCACTCCCAGTCACCAGAGGCCAGGCGGGTAGAGGATGGGATGGGCTTCCGGTTGCACGAGTTGAGCTGGCAGGTTTGGTGGCTCAGGATTTGGCCTCTTTAGCATCTGGGGTTTGCCGCTTTTCCGGCCGAGGGCTTGAGGTGCTCGGGAAAGATCTAGTTAAGGAACATGGTTTGAACCGTAGGAGGGTTCGTGAGCAAGACGCGGACTTGTTGGGATTGCTGCAAGTTCCCCAGTCCTCCCACTTGCAGACCATCAGTCCTGAGCCCTTGAACCTTCATGACGCACTAATACAGGGGCCTCAAGAATTACCTGTACTATTTTCCGGGGTTCCATTATTATAACAATAGTAGAATATACCACCAAATCCTACAGTATCCCAGTTGTGAAGGCCCCTATATTGAATCCTAAACCCTTAAAGGGCTGCTGCAGCTCCTGCATGCTTGTGAGGCCTTCTTCACTCACTGTCCGGGACTGAACATTGCCGCAGCCTTGATGTTTGGGGGCTTGGGAGTCTCAATGACGTAGTGTAGGGGCCTAATAAGTACCAATACTATTATGAGGGTTCCTTATTGTCATTATGGTATAAGGGGCCCCACGACCCTATTCTAATTATTAAGAAGGCCCCCATAGTCATTACCTGCTGAAGTAGAGTGCAGCTTGGAGGCTTTTCAGGTTGAATTTCGAAGTTCAGGCCATCTTGTGATGATTGGTACTTGGATGATCGGGCAGCCACGTTCCAGAGGCTATCTGAAGCCAGGAATCCAAAACCAGCAACCACAGTCAAGGCAGGCTGTGGGACCCCCCGCCTTCAGTGCAGAGCTGGTCGAACATCGTGCGGCGCTGGAAGTGCACTGTGCACTGATGATACAAACTTCTGTTGATCTCGATGCAACGGTCACCCCCGCGATGACGTTATCTCCGCCTCGGAAGCACAAGCGAAAACTCTGGCGAATGTCGTTCTGCGGAACGGGGTCACGCAAGCCATTAGCATGTGTTTCCGATGAGGTCCTGCAAGCAGTACTTGCCTGGAATCTGCATAGGTGCATCTGCTATGAGCCCCAAATGCTATCTTAAAGCGTTTGCCATTCACGACTATGCCTGCAACTCTGAACTCCCGAAGCACTACACCACGAGACCTTAACCTCGTAAACTGAAACCCCGAAGACCTTAACACCTTATAGTCTGGAGCCCCAAACCCTGAAGCCATACGGTTGTGGGTTTTCTCGAACACTTCTAAACTTCAAGTGTCTTCAACCCGAAGCCCCTGAAAAGCCCACACGAATTTAGAGCCTAAACCCTTTCCAGCCCCAAATCATTTTCACCCTTGACCTCTCAAAGAATCCCAATGCCGTCTTACTGCAAAAACCTTACATCAACCCTTGAAGCCAAAAGCCCCGACCCTTCAGGCCGCCAAAACCTGGTCGCCCTGAAGTCATTAAACCTTGTTTCGCCGATGCTCGTGCCCTTGAAGCCCCGAGCATTGCCCACCCCAGGTGTTTAAAGCCTTGAGCCCTTTCAGCCCACCAGCCCCAAAAACCCCAACGCACCTTTCAGCCAACTCCCCCAAACCCCGAAACCCTGAACCCCACCAGAGTTTCTCCTAGAAGCCCACACAACCCTAAACCTGAATCCCTAAACTCCAGAAGCTTCGCAAACACCAGACCCTAGACCTTAGGCCTTTGGGTTTAGGGGTCTAGGGCTTAGGGTTTCGGGTTTAGGGTTTAGGGTTTCAGGTCCTAGAATCCTAAAACCCCCAAGCTTGCCGGCAGTTACACGCCCAGGTGGTCCCCAGAGGCCCCGTCCAGGCCAAGGGCCTGCTCCTGGCGGCGATCCGGAGCCCGGACCTCGTGGATGTTTCGGGGGTTTTGTTATTCTTGTTCTGCTACCCTAAACCCAAAACCCTAAAACCTAAACCCTAAACCTTACTATGATCCTTGTTGGTGGTATTAGTGCTTTTGCGCCTCTTCTTCTGACACAGGTTCACAGAAGAAAGGACGGTCCTTGCACAGCAACCTTGAAACAGGCTCTAGAAGCTTGAGCACCAACATCCTTTTCAAACTCCACCCTTGAAATCACCCAAACGCACATGTCAGCATATGTATCTTAGTATTCATATCTATCTTCATACTGATGATGGTGTTGATCGTTAACACTGTTATTCAGTTGAAGTTTCAAGAGCTGGTGCCACAGCTTGCAGGTCCAGATCCGACGTTGGTCTTTGAGCCAAAAGTGCCTCGCTTCAAGTTCTTAGAGTTTAGGGTTCGGGTCTTGCAGTCTATTGGCTGCCTTCAGGAATGCGCAAATCAAGTTCCTGCAAATTCGCCTGCAGTGCTTGGATCCATCCCGCTATCTTGTGTGTGTGTGTGCACGTGTGGATTGAGGCATGTTTGTCACCACAAAGGTGCATGTCATGTCTATTTGTGCATGTCAGAGTCCATGGGCACGTGCATAGGCCTTGGCGCTGCAATTGGTGCATGCGCATCCCGCCAATTCTGTTGGCATTAATGTACGTAAATGTTGAAGCGGGCCTAAAGCCGTACCAACCCTGGCTCTAAAACTTACAACCGAGCCCTAACCCTGACATGTATATATATATATATAAATAGATATAGATACAGATATTATACTAATAACAATAGTAGTAGTAATACCAACCTCCACTAGTAACAATTAGAGTAACATGTAACACCAATAGAAAATCTATTGCTACTACTACTACTACTAC